>JAJPUD010024935.1:0-18146 GCA_023553655.1 Myrmecobius fasciatus
TAATATAAGTCTCAGAAGCCACCCTACCACACTCAGAACCAAGGATGAATTCTTAGCAAGGTTGGTAATATGGGACAGGAAAAATATTTAATACTGTGCCCTAAACTAAAGTGGAAATTGTCAACTAAAGTAGCAATTTATTAATTCCCAGTGAAAATTGAATTTTCCAAGGAATGCTTATTTTTTTTTTGAATTGTGGATAGACAAAAATAAGCATTCCTGCCCCTAGGAATCTTATATTCTACAAGGCAGAGATACATTACATTCACAAATAATTAAATATTAAGTCCATATGAATAAAGTCAAAGAACTTTATTTTAAGAAAGAGAAGAGAAAAGAAAGAATAATAAAGAAAGATCTCAGGGAGAAGGCTGAACCTAAGCTAAATAGGCAGATTGCTAGTCTAACTTGACTGGAGGGAAGAGTGTTTAAATAAGGAGTAATAGTGGACAACTGTAAACAAGAATTCTCTGTGGGTCAGCAAAGGCTGAGTGGACATCCTGACTCCAAGAGAAGTGTCCAAGAGAAAGGGTTAAAAATTAAGAAGGCACTGGCATATTCTTAATTCTGCCATTATTATTGGCAGGATTTCTGTAACATACCCAGCACAGCTTTGATGCCTATAGCCCAGATTATTATAAAATTGATATAAAAAGTGTTCATAAAAATGGGTTAAGAGATTTAACTCAAAAATTAATTAATTGATTAGAATAAACTAAAAAAAACAAAAAGAAAAAAGAAAGATTTCACTCTTCAAACTGTTTATAATATTTTTTTTTACAAAACTCTTCCTCTTTGACATCTCTATGCATCAAGTAGCATAAATCATAGTATCCTCATTTTATAAATGAGGGAGTAAATCATTTAGGTATCTCCCCAGTTAGTGTGTCTCTAAAGCAAGATCTGAAGCCAGTTCAAATAGAATCTACTGTTTCATATTGCCCTTCTAAATTACAAGTTCTCATCACTATTTTTCATAGTTTTAGCCACACATTTCCTTCCATTTAATTCTGTAAAACTCTTTTAAGATTCATATCAAACACAATCAAATGAGCTGATGCAATAAAGATCCTGAGTCTCACTTGGCATTCTTCCCCCAATTTGCACACCGTGCTCTGTCGATTGCTTCTCTCACCCAGAAGTCGCCTATTTCATAATTACATTTTCCAAGGAAGGATAAAAATACTAAGAGAGTATCAGGCTGATTTTAAGTGGGGGCTTTAGACATTCACTGCCTTGCCCTTTATGTACCCTTGGACTGATTGCCCAAGTTGCAGATTGCTGAGTAGGAGCCTAGGTATTCTGTCCTTGAAATTAAGTGCATTGAGGAGTTTGTTTATGAAAAATAAAAACAAGGGATGCTTCCAAGCTAGAATTAGAAAAAATAATTGCCTTCCACAAAGGATTTCTGAATGGATCAGGAAAAGACAGAACATTTTTTCAGGGATAAAACCCAAAACAGTCCAGAGAGAAGTGTGGGGAGAATAATATATTCTGTATGGGATCATTTATATGGAAGGTATTGCACTGAAAATAAAAGTTATTACATTTATGTACAAAGGTAGATCAGTCCAATGATATGGAAAAATTCAGAAACTACTAAGTGTTTCAGCATCATGTAGAAGATTATACTATAAACATAAAATGTGGTTCTTGCTCTTATAGTTTATAAATGAATGAAAATGTGGCAGATATCCTACTGTGTAGTTCATTTAAAAAATGAAAATATTAACAGCTCTCTTGAAGCAAGAAGAATCTCAGCTATCAACTAATCCAATTTCCTTACTTCCTAAAGTATACAATTAGGATATGGAAGGTCACGTAGCTAGGTAGTAGGAAAGCTGAGACAGAAATGTAGGTCCTTCCACTTCCAAGCCAAAGACCAAGCTGTGCTAGCATGATGCCTTTCCTGATGTAATAGCAGAGACAAAGCTAGAAATCCCATCCTCTTCATTCCCAATAAAATCCTCCTCTTACACAATTCTTCAAACACTCATTGTTTGTTCCACTCTTATCTCCCTCTTTGAAACATATTTATTTACAGGCCTTAAAAGAGAGATCAGAAAGGAATGCTTTCCTGAGGAACTAGAAGTTAATTGTCTTTGAAGGACAAGTTAGATGAAGGTAGGAAAACTTGCAGAAAATAATTATCACCCATGGAAGGAGGAATGAGGGTCATCCTTGTGACAGAAAATTTCTCTTGATGTAAAGAGCACAGATATGTCCTAAATACTTCTCACTATTGTAGATCACTGTTCTCTTCTCACCTGAAGACTTCTGGTACAGTCACCATGGTTCACAAGTTGTCTTATAAGCACTCACATTTACAAGGTTTCAAAATATAAATACTTACAATGTAGACAACACAAAAATAACTCAAGTCTTGAGTGCAAAGACCATAGATTGCACTACTCTCCTTCAAGAGATTTTTTTTAATTCCTTGGAGTTCTATTATTAGGGCACCAGCAAAGAGAAGTTTGAGGTTCAAATTTTCTATACTAGTGTTCTTTATGGCAGTTCCCTTTCACTTTTTTTTCCTGTTCATTGTTATTGCTATCAACTTCTCTTCAGACATTAGATTTGGAAATGCTGATTCCTAAAATGAAATAAATGGAAGGTTCAGTTTTTTATTCCTCTTTGAAATTTTTGAGTGTATTTATTTTATTTATTCTATTCCAAAAAATCTGCTATGTTGCAAAAAGATTCTGTAAGATGGACCTGTTGATTTTAGAAATTACTCAAATGGATTTCTGTTTTCTACTCTCAATCACATCCTAGCAAATTAATTATCATATACCTCCTCCTTTCCCTAGTACCTGGACAGAGTCCTAATAGTACTCTTTTTCCAGTTTGTCTTTCTAAATTCCTTATTCGTTTGGAATAACTGTATTATGCAAATTACATAGAACTGATTTTTGATACTCTCCTAAAAGTCTTGGGGAAAGATTCTGGTCTTGTGTTCAGTCATTTCACCTATACTCTAAAGGCAGAGATGTAGCTCCCTGCTGCATGAACATAACATGTTCTTTGAAAAGCTGAGATACTGCCCTCTCCAATACAGTTCTATTTATAAGGCAGAGGCAACCCCAGATTAAAGCAAGATTAATGCATTTTCATGAATTAAATGTACTGCCATTATCCAGAAAAATAATATCCAAATATCTTTTTCACAAACGTAAGCAATGTGGTCACTCTTTCTACTACTACACATCACAATAATCTTTGAAGAATTGGAAAATTGCAAAATACTAGAGTTGGAAGGACTGCAGAAGTTATCTGAATAAGCATTCCATCTATACCAAAGGATAGGTACAGCCAGAAGCGTGGGCTCCTTAGGTTGGGACATCCTACTACCTTTGAAGAGCCACTTATTTCTCACAAGAGAAGGGGTATGGAAAGGGAAAGATAAATAGTAATGATATTATAAGCACAGATACATTCTTCTAGTCTCTAGTTACCAATAATTTATTTTTTCCTCCATTTACAACTAAGGATCTTTAGTAAGGGGAAATACACAATCTCGCAAAGTTACCTATTTTGAGTTCTAATTATTGGGCAGTCTTCTTTTCCCCCTCTCCACCACTCCAGTAAGCTTGAATTTACCTCATTGCAATATTTACTCAGCACTCCTATTTCTACTCTATAAGAACTAACATAACTGTCCATAACATTGGACAGAACATCTTTTTATCCTGCACTATAGTTATCTATGACTTTTTGTCAGTTCCCCTTAAAAGTTATCTATCCAACACACGTGATTTTATTGGTATAACAATTGGTTGGTACCAATTCAATATAATTCAATACATTCAATATACCTCCTTTTCTTGTCACATATATCCTCCATGTCTTTTAAGTTTCCTCTTATGGACATGGATATTTGGGAATGTGTTGAAGCCAACTTCATTTCACAATAATAAACAAAGTCCTACCCTGTTCCCAATCATCAGATTTTGAGCTTCTTGAGGTTAGGGACAGTCTTTTGGTTCCTTTCACATCCATAGAGCTTAACACAATGCAAGGCAGATAGTGGGTGCCTAAATCTTAATTGATTGACTACTAAAAAGTCTGACATTATTCTGGTAGGGGTGAAAGAAGTGACCCTAGGTCCAGGGCTGTTTTAGAATTGATAACAGTGAGCAAGCTCCAACATTTTTGAGTTGATATTACAAATTTGAACTTCCAAACTTGTCTAAATGGGATGAACTCTGTTTTACTATTTTGATATCAATCAATTTCTGTAATTCTTGAACATGAGGTAAAGACTATATTCTCTCTTTCCCTTTCATTTTAATTAAGTTTTATGGCTTTGCAGATGAATGTATATGAAACATCAATTTATAACATTCTGACCTTTTCTCACTCTGCTATTTCTGAACAAAAATAATTTATGAGATTTGATTATTTCAAAGGGGGAAAAAGCCATGAAAAACGTTGAACTCAGATTGGTTCCAATTATTCACAAAGAAGAAAACCAACAGTACAAATGCAACAGAAAAAAAATGAAAAGAGTTCAGAATTAAATAGGAATGAAAACTACCTAGATGCCCCTTTCAACCTTGGCTTGTTTTTTCTTAAATCATTCCCTGAAACAGAAATATGGAAAAGAACTATTTCTCTTTCTTCCTCTTGTCTAAACCTACCTAAAGTAATTTGAATTCTCTGATCCATGATGCATTGCCACATTGCCAAATGCAAATCTTTTACTGTTTATCCACTGTCACTGTCACTATCCCACTATCCCATGATCAATAACTGGATAGAAGGAGTCACACATATCTAACTTTCTTCTCCAATTCCCAATGATGCTGTAATCATCTCAGGTTTCTCTCTGTGAATGAACACTTAAATAAAAATATTGAGTCTTGTTAAATGCCTTGTGAAACATAAAGTTTAACCTTTTCTAAATAGTCAAAAGTCATAGTATTGCATACCATATTGGTCTGAATACAGGCTCTTTCTCAATGTAAGTTTTAGCATTCAAATATAATTCAAACGAAAATATGTAGGGATAATGACTATATCTATGATTTCATTGGTATAGGGAACATCTGGGTGAGGAATCTCTTTCTACAATGCAGGTCAGTATTTATGGTGCTACTTCAGCTGTTGGCTGAAGGATAGATTAGAGTGGAGAGAAAGTCTTAAAGTAAAGACCCTAGTAAGGATCAATTAAAATAGTTAGATCAGAGCTTCTTAAACTTTTGCCACTTGTGCCCTTTTTGCCCAAGAAATTTTTACATGACTCCAGGTATACAGGTGTATAAAACAATCAAATGAAATATCTGTTGGTTATAAATCATAATTTCATGATCCCCACATCCAATTAACCATGCATATAGTTTAAGAAGCTTTGGTCTAGGTGAAGGGATGTGAAGGTAATTGAACATTGCAGACACTTCAAAAGATCCAGAGGATATCAAGTGAAAAATTGGGAAAAAAGACCTTGTCTTCAGGAAACATATTCTTTAAAAGGAAGAAGACAGAAGAATGTGGCCATTCTGGTATTGTCTAAAGAATTTAGCATATTACTGAAAGTGGCCATGAAAAGTAAAGCTTGGGAATGGGAAAGCAAGACAGAAAACTCTCAAGACACAAACAAGTAGCTCTTGAAAAGAAATTATTATCTTATAGCTGCAAGATCTAGCCAAGAATTAATTGTGACCAAAATGTGGATCCCAGAAAATGTTGTAGCCTAGAAAATACTGCAGCTCACACTGAATAGAGTAGGACAAAGACAATTTGCAGGCTTAAGTATCTGATGATGGATGATATCTTTGGGACAAAAGAGAAAAGCAGTATCTATAAGGGGTCCATTCAGAAGCAGTCTCCAAATTAATTGGAAGTGAGGATCACAATATTGCTTTTCTAATAGGGAAATTATAGAAATCAAATTCTAGATGTATGCCTAGGAACCATGGAGAGCAGCCATTAATATCAAAACAAAATCCCACATGTAAAATAAAAAAAAAATGAAGGGGGAATGCGTCCATCACCTTAGGCTCTCTGGGCTAGTTCAATGATTCTTTTAAATTGCCTTGCTGATAGCCTGGACACATATGCCCTGAAAGTTCAAGACATTGAGATGAGAAGGCAATGATCCTGTCTGTAATTTCAAGAAAAAGACAGAAATGGAAAGGAGAAAAGTTTATTAAAACTTGAAGTAGGAGAATCCAATCTAATTAGGATTTAATGCCTAAGCTAGAGGCAGAATGTCAGCTCAACACTGGGGAGACAATATACTTACAGTGTCAGACAAAACTGAGAAGAAAGATGATAAAGCAGCTGTTTTGGCCAGTCTCACTCCCACTAAGTCCAGGTGGTAGCTAATCTGATGGGCCCTCAGAGAATATGTGAGATCTGGACAAGGTGTTCCTGCCCCAGACTTGATTCCATAAGAATCATTTACCCACAAGTCCTAAGTTTTCTGCATAATATCTTTTCCAGCTGTACAGGCCATCACTGATTTTGGCAAAGCTACTCAATAAATGGCTGTTTGTCAGAAGGTGAGTCAGACTCTGGGGATAAGCAGGAGTCTGTCAGGTAGCAGGGCTCACAAAGGAATAAAAGTCACCTTCTTCAACTATTCTAAAAACAAAATTCTGGAAAGCCAGGCCACATTTCTATCTTGGGAGCACTGTCCTTGCATCTCTTGCCTCCCCAGATACTGTACTCTAGTTACAGAATCAAAGGTAAGTCTGTTCCTGTGTATTCTTTTCATCCATAACAGTGAACTACCAGCCTGAAATGATTCACACAGCAGTCATCAGCTGTGTCAAAAACAAACAAGCACTAATAGCTTAGAAACACTTTCTGATTTCACTCTCTGTTTAAGGGGACATTACTTTTCTGCAATATACACACATATACAGTGGAGCCAAGATGGTTCCGAGAAACCAGGAAGTTTTCTGAATTCTCCAAAATTTCCCTAAGAAGCAGCATCAAATCAAGGCTCTAAATGAATCCTAGAGAGAGAATTCACAACAATTCAGAATAAAGCAATTTTCCAGCTTCAGATAACACAAATGGAATTCAAAAAAGGTCTGGGTTAAACTTGGGTTGAAGGGTAATGTGGTCCAGTAGAGCCAAAAACCTAGCAGGAGGCTCTTAGCCAAGGCAAAAAATCAGCAGTTGAGGCCCCTAGGTCTGAGTCCACTAGTGGCTCAGAAAGCCAGCTGTGAGACCTGTAGCTCCAATCATCTCCAGAAAGAGATCCCAAAATGAATACTCCAAGGAATATTGTTGCTAAATTCCATAATTATGAAGTTAAGGATAAAATAATGCAAACAGCCAGAAAGAAACAATTCAAACATTGATGAATCACAATCAAGATCATCTAAGATTTAATAGCTTCCATGTTAATTGATCAAAGGGCCTGGGATATGATATTTGGAAAGCAAAGGAGCTTTGACTGCAATCAGGAATCAAGTATACAGCAAAACTGAATATTATTTTTCAGGGAAAATGATAGACATTTAATGAAATAGGGGATTTTCAATCATTTCTGATGAAAAATCATAATTGAACAGAAAATTTGATCTTCAAATACAAAACTCAAGAGAAATATAAAAAATTAAAGAGGAAGGAAAAAATCTTCTTTAAAGATTAAACTGTTTACATCCCCATATGAGAAAATGATACTTATAATTCCTGAGAACTGTATCTTTGTTAGCAAAGTTAGAAAAGATATTTGTAGACAGAAGGGGTGGGTATAAATTGATTTTTATGCAATGATTTCTTAAAAAGAAATTAAGGGGTGGAAAAGGGATTATACTTGAAGAATAGAAAAAGGGAGGTCAAATGGGGTCAAATGAGGTCAAATTACATCACATGAAGAGTCACAGAAAACCTATTAAGGTGTAGGGAAACTAGGGAGAGGGATGAGCACTGTTTGAACTTTAATATCATTGGATTTGGTTCAAAGAAGAAAGAAATACACAGTTGGGTATAGAAATTTGTTTTACCCTGTAGGGAAATAAGAGAGGAAAGTGAAAAAAAGGGGGGAGTGGAAATGCAGATAGAAAGGACAGAAGTGAAATGAGCAGAACCAGGAGATTATTATACACGGCAACAACAGTACTATATGACGATCAATTCTGATGGACATGGCTCTCTTCAACAATGAAATGTTTCAAACCACCTCCAATTGTTCACTGAAGAAAGCCATATACACCCAGAGAGAGGGATGCGAAATGTGGACCACAACATAACATTCTCATACTCCTTGATTGATGTTTGCTTACATTGTGTTTCCTTTATCTGATATATCGTTCGTGTAGATAAGATTTTTCTTGCACACCAATGATAAGTTTGGAAATATGTATACATATATTCGATTTGCCAATATTTTAACATAATTAACATGTAGTGGATATCCTGCCATCTAGGGGAGGGGTGGGGAGTTGGGGGGAAAAATTTGTAACGGAAAGCTATGTAAGGGTTATTGTTGAAGAATTACCCACACATATGTTATGCAAATAAAATAAAAATTAAAAAAAAAAAAACTTTCCAGGCTATCATGCTCACCATTATCTACATTATATTTTGGGGCAACCAGATACAGCACTGGGTTTGGAGTCAGGAAATTGTTGCTGTTGTTGTTCTTGAGTCATTTCCTTTGTGTCTATATCACAACTTATTCAGCTATTCCCCAATAGATGGGCAACAACTCATTTTCCAATTCTTTGTTATCACAAAAAGAGTTGTTACAAACACTTTTGCACATGTGGATCATTTTCCTTCCTTTATAGACTCAGTAATGGCACTGCTGGGTCAAAGAGTATGCACAATTTTAAAGCCATTTGGGCACAGTTCCAAATTGCTCTCCAGAATGGTTGGATCGTTTCACAACTCCACCAACATTGCATTAGTGTCCTAGTCCCTCCGACACTTATCATTATCATGCTCGTCATTTTAAGATGAGAAAATTGGGGTTCAGGGAGGTGAATTTATTTGCCCACAGTGACACAAATAACAAGTGGTAGGAATGGAATTTTAAGCCAGATGTTCTGAATGCAAAGCCAATATGCTTTCGTCTTTACTTTCTGTCTAATTTATCTCAACTTAAGTTTTAGGAAGACCAAAAGTTGACCTCTTCAATGTTACCTACTGTCATCATAGAGAAAGGACCTGTAAGAATTCAGGACAACTTGGGTTCCAGTCCACCCTCTTCTAGTTCTTTTTTTGTGTCATATATACGTCAATGGCCTGAGGAAATCTCTAAGATTCTAAATTACAGTTCAGTATTGATAGAAATAATAATCTCACTGTGTAACTCCCTGCACTGATAATGAATTCACAGATCCAAATCCAAAGATAGACAAGAGGATTCTCAGATCATGATCAAGCAGATTCCCCACTCCATCTCTTCTCCCTCTCATTTTCTGAATAGTTATCTAATAGAAACTTGATTTTTAACAAGTTGGCTGATAGTGTCTGGTTCTTTAACCAAAACCTTCTCACCTTCCACAGGAAAAACACAGCACTGCCAAAAGGCCCACATGGTTCAGTCACTTAGGGTGAGATCATCACAGCAGAAAGCCCACAGAACAGAATCAATCAATCAATCCAGGGAAATGAGCAAGTTGCCTCCCCAGGCAACCCTCTTAGGAGAGGAAACAAATTCTCGGTTTTAATCTCTTAGTCTCTCTCCAAATTGGTAAACTAGGCTGCTATCCCACCTACTTCCATTATTGGAAGATTAAATTAAATTTGCATTGTTTAATCAACCATTCCTCCTATCCAACAATGCAAGAGCCCTTCATGAGGACCAATGTTCCATCTGTGTAGCAGCTCTGTCAGGAAGATCAGAAAAAGGAAAGTGGGTCAGGCAACCCTAGGGATTAGTGAAAATCTGATGGTACTATTTATAGAAATTATTAGTGCTCATCCAAGAAAACTGCCACAGGCCTAGTGAAGAGACAGGTCCTCCAAGAAATCAGGATCTGGACAAACAAAGAAAGGTTATGTAAAACAGAAAAAAATCACCAGCTAACCACCGAGGTAACAATCCTTTAGGATCATAACATTTTCTGTCTTTGACTATACCATTGCCTGATTAATATTCCTAATTATCACTTCACTTCTTTGCTCATCAACCCTCAGTAAGCCCTCTTTGCCTGTCAAGCAAACCACAGACTCATTCTATGATTTGTACAAATCTTCTACAATTTGTACAAATTAGCAGCATTCACTGGATTTTGGAATCTTTGCCAATCTATGATATGCAGCTGAATGGAAAACACATAAAATTCATCCACTAGGATGTGCATGAAAAATCTACACAGAAAATGGACAGTAACTGACCCAGAATTGAAAAGGAAAAAGAGACTTGGTTGGACTGGATTTGTGAAAATTCATAGTTCCTTTAGCTTTTTTGAAATTTTTCTGGAGCAGCAGCCCATCCTTATAACAGCAATATTTGTCAGGAGATTGGACATGGCTATGTGTGACAGATTACGATATATTTTGGAGAACTAGATGGTATTGAGTGTAGAGTGATGGCCTTGAAGGCAATAAAAATTAAGTTCAAATATTACCTCAAACATTTTATAGCTATGTGACCCTGGACAAATCACTTATCTTCGCAGCCTTGATTTGCTCATTTGTAAAAATGAAAGGATTGGAATCAGCCTCTGAAGCTCTTTTCTATGAAACTGAGAATTATTTCAAAGGCAAGAGTAGAGGAGCATCTGGAAGATGTGAAAACTGAAACACATTATAAAAATACAAATCTTTATAATGATAATTATACATTATTTATTTATATTTATAATTATAAATTAAATCTTTATAAGAAACAAAACACATTATAAAGATACAAATCTTCATAGTTACAATTATACAATTATTTATATTTATAAGTATAATTATAATTAAATCTTTATAATATCCAGAACGCATTCTAAAGATACACTAGAAACAATGACCAGGGAGAAAGGGGTGGATGGGAGCAGTGCAATTGTGAGAAATAGGTACCCTTTTAAGTTAGAGCCTGATTTATTGTTTTGTTGATTGTTCAGGCTTAGGAAATTACTAATAATGTGGATTCATTGGAAAACTATATGTCCACATTTTTTTCTTCAGAAAGACTAAATGTAAATACTTATCAAAAGGTCCCTGTATTTATCTATCAGCACTGTTTGAGCTCAGCAGTAGAGCAGTCATCACCAGTGTAGCCCAATAATCACAATAATAATTGACTAATATAAAGTTTTGATATTTCCAAAGTATTTTTATCCATTATCTTATTTGAACCCCAGAACTCTTGTATACATGGAACAGCAAGAAGTGTCACACAAAGGATGTAGATGTAAGGTTATAATTCATATCTTCCCAAGAGGAACCACTTTAGATCTTCATGTTTTATCTCTCTATAATCACCATTTTACAAATGAAGCAACTGAGGTAAATGAAGGTTAAGTGACTTATGGGAGTTTCAAAGTGAATATATTTTTGGTGTCACTATGCCATCTAGCTGCATAAAGGATGAAAAAGATGATTTTATTTAGATATAGGGCATATATTCCATCTGGGCCTTCATAGGGTACCTAGAATGGCTCATTGGCTAGAGTGCCAGTCCTGGAGTCAGAAAGACTAATCTTTTGAGTTGACATCTGTTCTTAGACAATGACTAGATGTGTGACCCAAGGCGAATCATTTAACTCTGTCAACCTCAGTTTCCTCATCTACAAACTGAACTGGAGAAGAAAATGTCAAACTACTCCAGTATTTCCACCAAGAAAACCCTAAAACAAGGTCAGACATAATCCAAACAATTGAACAACAGCGACAACAGCAGAAATTATCTACTTGTCTTTATAAGAGAGAAGGAAAAGGCTGCATCCCAATTACATGGTATTAGGGCAGCTCTAAAAAATAAGATTTTCTAAAATGGGATCCACTGACAGTAGAAAGACAAGTTAAATAATACTGTGAAACCTCCTTCCCAGAGGTCTGAATTACAATTGGGTAGTTCAGTGTTCTCCCCATCCAAATGCAGCAAGATAAGCTAGAAGGATTCAAGATTTGGCTACTTTCTAAACAAACCAAAAGAAATCTATGTCTAACTGAATGTACAGAAAGTATATTTTATAAGTTAATAATTCTGCACAGCTTTCTATTTTGCACAGCACCAAACTCATTCTAAGTGTCAAGCAAAAACTCTGTGAATAATGACAACTGTACATCACCTGCAAAAAAGCTATTTGTAGGAAAGAAAGCTAAGTCTGGAAAGGCACTCTCCTGAAGAGGGCTCATGGATAAAACTCACACGGGAGCCAACAAGATGTTAAGTGCATTCCTTTGGGAATCCATGGTGCTGAATTTTATAAGCATATTTTCTCATTCAATTGCTTTTATATCACATTATCTTAACATATTGCACCATCTCTTGGTGTCATGTTTTCAATATGCTTACTAATGAATTGTTTGGCATAAGAGTGTCCTTTCCTAGTACCCAGAAATTAGCCTATGGAGAGACCAGTAGATTACCCTTAAGTCCCCATACCTCATGTGTATGACCAAAGTAGAATTGCATAAGGGGGGCAATATAAAGGATACCCTTAAAAAGATGAATGAGAGGTAAAGAAATTGATATAGTTATGTGGTAAAAGCACAGAATAATAAATAGATATGCCCTATTTCCACTCTTGTATTTATATTTATAAAGCAAACTGAAAGAAAATCCTAAATAGACTACAGTGGATAAGCACAGATTTTGGAGTCAGAAGACTTGGGTTCAAATTCTGAATCTGACACAATCTGTATGACCTTGGACAAATAAATTTATCTTTCCTCATATGTAAAAGGAATGAAACTGACTAAATGTCCTCTAAGATTCCTTCCAGCTTCCAATTAATCATTTCAAGATCCCCAACACATTAGGTTAACTCCCATGGAGGAGATTTAGAAATTATGACAGTGTGGGTTGGTATTGCTCTGCTTTGCTCACTTATACTGTGTTTCAGAGATCCATGCAAGCTATCCCCTCCCCCCCCATAACTGGAAATGTTTGATTACCATTAATGACTTTGGAATTTTTTTTTCAATACAAGTGAAACTTTAATGTTCAGTGCTTCAGAAGAACTGTATTCTCACCCCTTGGATTATTATTTTATTGCCTCTATAGACTCTTCTAAAAGTGACAATATTTTGAGCTTTCATTAATAAAGTCTCTTTTTCATGTTACACATGGTAAAATATGTGTTAAATCCTATATATGCATACATATTTATATAATTATCTTGCTGCACAAGAAAAATCAAATCAAAAAGGAAAAAAATGAGAAAATAAAGTACAAGCAAACAACAACAGAAAAAGTGAAAATGCTTTGTTGTGAACCACACTCAGTTCCCACAGTCCTCTCTCTGGGTGAAGATGGCTCTCTTCATCACAATTGGAACACATTGGAACTGACCTGGATCACCTCTCATTGATGAAGAGAACCATGCCCATCAGAACTGATCATCTTCTAGTCTTGTTGCTGTGTACAATGATCTCCTGGTTCTCTCACTTCACTGAGCATCAGTTCATGCAAGTCTCTCCAGGCCTCTCTGAAATCATCCTGCTGGTCATTTCTTACAGAACAATAATATTCCATAACATTCATATACCATAATTTATTCAGCCACTCTCCAATTGATGGGCATCCATTCAGTTTCCAGTTTCTAGCCACTACAAAAAGGGCTGCCAGAAACATTTTTGCACATGTGGGGCCCTTTCCCTACTTTAAGATCACTTTGGGATATAGGCCCAATAAAAACACTACTGGATCAAAGGGTATACACAGTTTGATGACTTTTTGAGCATAGTTCCAAATTGTTCTCTAGAATGACTGGATCCGTTTACAATTCCACCAACAATGTATTAGTGTCCCAGTTTTCCCACATCCCCTCCAACATCCTACATTATTTTTTATTGTCATCATAGCCAGTATGAGAGGTGTATAGTGGTATCTCAGAGTTGTCTTAATTTTCATTTCTCTGATCAATAGTGATTTGGAGCACCTTTTCATATGACTATAAATGGTTTTTCATTAATAAAGTCAAACAAAAAAGGCAGTCAGAGAATCGCAAGTTCTTGAACATTCTTTCAAGAAGAACATTCTAAAGGTATGATTTCCATTTACTAAGATCAACATCTGTAATTAACTAACTCATGCAGTGTATGGCTAAACCAGCAGAATCACAGGGGAAAAATCACAGATTTGAGAACTATTACTAGATAGAGTTGTGTCAAGAACTTTGTAGAATTGTAGCTTTATTTCTCTTTTTTTTTCCTTAGAGCCACTGGGATAATTAGCACCTGCTCACTCTTTAAAAGAACAATAGTAACATAACTCTGGGGTGAGAGGAGAAGATGCATTATGGTAAGTTTGAATTTCAGTCAGATTTCATTTATAACTAACGGTTTTGTGATGTACATCAATGGATCTCACCATTGTGAGTGAACCTTTCATCTGTGTAAGTCACAACACATTCTGTTCTTTCACTGTGTGCAATTCTCATACAAAAGAATCTCTCCAACATACTTGAGGTTCTTCAGTTTTAATTGGGAAGAAATACTATTGTGCCTCAATTTTACACCACTTAGCATATGACCTAGGATATCATGGGTGCTTAATAAATGATAGGAGATTGCTAGTTGACTTAATGACAGTTGAATACTAAACTCTCGTCAAATGTCTACTATGTGCACTATAGGCTATGTTATGTGGTAAAAACTAGAGCTACAAAGAAAGGGAAAAGCAAAACAAACAATTCCCTCCCTTAATGGAATCACAGTTTAATAAAAGAAGTCTGAGATAATCCTTGTGGTCTTTTGTTCTAGGATAAATAATAATCATTCCTTCAAGCATATCTTCAAAATCCTAATATCTCGTGAACCTTCACTCAGCATCCTGCATATGTAGCTTGTCAGAATGTATGAGCTAAAAGGTAGCTCAAAAATTTCCAGTAGGAGTTGAATTAATTATGTGCCTATTAAAAGTATGGCATCTTCCTATCATGTAATTTCATGACCTTGACCCTGGGTATTACTAGTCAAGGAAAAAGGAAAGGAGTACTTATGGGGAAAGTGGGGAAGACAAGAGTTAAATACAGTGCATTAAAGATATGAATGTATTAGTTTATGATCATATGAAAATGATGAGCATTATAGGATTTTATGATTATAGAGTTTGATCTCAGGCCATTGGAGATCATCTTATTTCACTCCTTAATTTTACCAATGAAGAAAAAAACTGAGAACTAGCTTTATTTTGGGCACACAGCTAATAAAGGCCAGAGGTATATTTGAACCCAGATGTTACTGATTCCAAGGCTATCGCTTAATTTATCACATTCTGTCTCTGATTGCTTCCACCAATTTAATTCACACTTGATTATATTTTGGCCAAGACAGACTACCTGTCCAAAGTCCCAACAAAATTCAGGCTGTTACTCATTTTCTATTCCTATTCTGAGTCAGAGAGAAAAAGTAGGGCATAAAGTCTAAAATATTGGATGAAAATGTACCAGTTTTAGAAAACCATGACACTTGAAAGCAGGAAATAAATACAGTGTGGCAAGTGTGTGGTGGTTTCCTTTTAGACCTAATTAAAATCCCACCTTATATGAGAAACTTTCCCTAATCTCTTTTATTTCCCTAGTCTTCCTTCTTTTTAATTAGTTCTTATTTATAGTGTATATAGTTTGATATGTACATATTTGTTTTCATGCTGTCTTGTCTATTAGATAAGTTTCTTGAGGGCAAGAATTGTCTTTTTTCTCTTTTTATATCCCCAAAACTTAACACAGTGCCTAGTGCAAAATATGTTTTTAATAAATGTTGATTGAGTGAATAATGAAATGAATGAACAATGTTGAGATTTGATTTGTTTGACAATGCTTTTGGGATGCAGGAGTTTCTTTTTTTCTCTCTTTCATTTTCTTGTAGTTGGGGGATAGATCTGAGAAAAAATACTTGACAATTAAAAAAAATAAAATGAAAGCAATAGTATATCCTTTAAGTCCTTTCCAATCTTGGATGATGAAATGATTATTTGTACTTCCTTCAAAAAAAAAAGAAAAGTATATTTTACAGGGTTTAAAACTTTATTTCTATCATTCCTTATAACCATTGTTAGAAAACAAAAAGGATCCAAATTTCTCAGATCCTTAGTTTAAAGATTCATAGAGATTCTTAAAACTTAATTTGAAAAGCCCAGACTCAGACATTTACTCAAAAACATAATTTTAGTAAGGCATTTTTTGGTATATACAGATGAATCTGTGATCTGTGAAGCTGTGATTCTTCTACAACTACATGGATCAATTATTCTAATCTAATCATTTTACAGATGAGGAAACTGAGATCCATAGAGTTTAAGTGACTTGCCAGAGAAGTCACATAAGAACATGCTTTTGAAATGAAATTTACATTCATATCCTTACGTTGCAGTCTGGGTTGGACCAACCAGGGAATCGTGTAGCACCTTCCTTTAAGATTCAGTGATTCTTTCCTTCAGTAGATCACTACATCCTTGATGTGGGTATACCCTCCTTAAGTGCATCCAGGTTTTTTCATCCTATGCAGTTCTTGTACATACACTCACATAAATCGACTCTAATAGTTTCCCAAATAAATTGAGGATTGACTCAAGGTTAATTACAATTAGAGAACACCAGGGCAACACTCACTATGTTTACCTGTTTTCCTCTCCCTTTTTTGTGATCAGATTACATGCATTTCTGGTCCTCCATTTTTTTTGAGGGTTTCTTTTATATCACATTCTATATGATAAGTAAAAGAAATAGATAAAAGTAAAATTTAGTAATATTTATGCTCTTTGTTTATTTTTTCTGTTTTGGTTTTATGTAGGAAGGGTGCTGGACCATTGAACTCAACGTGATATAGCTGGTATAAAAAACTCCAGTTCAGTGGCATTAGATCAAATGCTGATGCAATCTAGTTATGTGACCCAAACAAATCACTTAACCTCTACAAGACTCATTTACTTCATTTGCAAAATGAAGGAGCTAAGCTCAGAGGAAGGTCCCTTTCCAACTAAGCATATATTTTCACAATCATTTTTGGTTTATAATCTGTGTGAGGACTTGGGGGCACTAGAAGGTTAGATAAACTACCTAGGATAACAGCTAGTATGGATCAGAGATGAAACTTTCAGCCAGGTCATCCTGACTCCAAGAGAAATCCTTTACCTAGTACATTCTATTTCCTCTGAGAAGAGGGAAAATAATAAAAAAAAGATATAAAATAAGATGTAGAATCTAAGCTAAAGAGTAAGTAAGGAGTTCTAACAGTTGAAAATGAGGAAGGTATATATTCCTGGTAAAGGGTACCACCTAGACAAAAGTACAGTGCTACCAGGTGGAATGCTGTCTTTGGGGAACAGATGGCAGGCTACCTTGACTCCAAAGATTATGTTTGAATGAGTATTATAATACCACTCCATAGATTTTATGTCTAAGGATATTTTAGAGATAGGAAGAAGCCAAAGTTAAAAAAACAAAACAAAACAACAACAACAAAAAAAAAAATGAGAAAGTAGTCCAGAGGATTCTGGTCAGATTTAGCTAATACTTGGATTAAATTTGCGAGATTCAAGATGAGGATAGAAAGGATAATTTCAGATGTTGTATTGATGGGGTATAAACAGATCACTAAATTCTGCTTGGAGAGATGGAAAGAAAAAGAGAATTTAAGTATTAATGTTATATCATAGAAGACTCAGGAAAGGAGGGAATGGGGGAAGTTGAAGGATTCCAAGCAGTTTTGCTAGCATCTGGTATAGCACATGCTAACCACAGGGGTTATGTAAAAGAAGAAGAGATGATCCATGTGGGCTCCATGTGCTACCTCCCTGTTACTTCTTTCTTTTCCCTATCAAGATTAAACCTGAGATCTGTTGTGCTTAAGAGGGAGTTGTAGAAGTTTACATTGTGTTCCCTATGAGGTAATATAAGTCTCAGAAGCCACCCTACCACACTCAGAACCAAGGATGAATTCTTAGCAAGGTTGGTAATATGGGACAGGAAAAATATTTAATACTGTGCCCTAAACTAAAGTGGAAATTGTCAACTAAAGTAGCAATTTATTAATTCCCAGTGAAAATTGAATTTTCCAAGGAATGCTTATTTTTTTTT
>JAJPUD010024936.1:0-18143 GCA_023553655.1 Myrmecobius fasciatus
TTTCTTGAGGTATTTGATCATATCTTGCTTCCTGGTATGCACTTTTTCGGGGCAGGGGTTTGGTGATGTCTCTTACAGTCTCTTTGTCTCCAACAGTTTAGCATCCAAATTCCTAGAGAACTTATGTGAGTTGCAAGAAGAAATATATAGAAATACTATATTAGTGGGGGGTCTCAACCTTCCTCTATCAGAACTAAATAAATCTAATCACAAAATAAACAAGAAAGAAGTTAAGGTGAATAAAATTTTAGAGAGTTAGATATGATAGACCATTAGAGAAAAGTGAATGGGAATAAGAATATACCTTTTTCTTAGCAATTCATAAAACCTGAAACTTAAATGCAGAAAGAGAAATAGTAAATGCATCTTTTTCAAATTATAATACAATAAAAATTATTTGCAATAAAGAGCCATGGAAAAATAGAACAAGAATTAATTGGAAATTAAATAATAAATGAGTGAATAAAACAATGAAATATAGAAACAATTTTATCTAAAAGAATGATTGTGAGACAACATACAAAACTTATGGGATGCAGTCAAAATAATTCTTGGAGGAAATTTTATATCTTTAGGAAAAAATACAAAGTAAGATGGACTATCAACAACAGATCAAAACTATCTGGTAAGGTTAAAAAAATATAGTGGTAGATAAGTAAAATATATTAGAGACATAAGATATAGTAGTCAATGGCCACAGTAACAATGTTTGATAAACCCAAAGACCCTAGCTTTTGGGATAAAAACTTATAAATTAAGAAAAACTGCTGTGAAGAATGGAAAATAATAGGACACAAACTAGGAATAGACCAACATCTCTTACCATATACCAAAATAAGATTAAAATAGGTACATGGTTTAGACATAAAAGATGACACCATATGCAAATTCTAAGAGCAAGGAATAGTCTACCTGTTAGATTTATAAGGAAAAGAAGAATTCAAGATTAAATAAGAGATAAGGAAAATTACAAAATAATTTTGGTTATTTTATATGAAAATATATATGAAATTTATATGAAAATAATTTGTCTATTTTAAATGAAAAAACTTTTGAACAAACAAAATCAATGCAACCAAGATTAGAAGGAAAGTAGAAAACAGAGAAAAAATATTAAGTGCAAGTATGTGATAAAGAACTAATTTCTCAAATACATAGACCTACCAGATTACAAAAAGGAAAGTGATGAATATTGGAGAGGATATGGAAAAATTGAGTCACCTAATGCACATTGGCAGAGTTATGAACTGATCCAACCAATCAAGAGAATAATTTGGAACTATTCCCAAAGGAAAATCAGCTGTGCATATCATTTAATCCATCAGTATCGTTACTAGGTCTGTATTCCAAAGAGAACATAAAAAAGCAAAAAGGATCTGCATATAATATATGTGTGTGTGTGTATGTATGCATGTATGCATTATCCTTTTTGTGGTGGTATAATATTGGAAATTGAGGTGATGTTCATCAGTTAGGGAATTGCTGCACGAATTGTATTATATGAATGTAATGGAACACTATTGTGGAATAAGAAATAATAGGCAAATTTTAGAGAAAACTTCTAAAGACTTGTACAAACTGATGCAAAGTGAAATGAGCAGAACTAGGAAAACATTGTATACAGTATCAGCAGCATTGTTTGATGATCTGCTGTAAATGACTAACCTCTTCTCAGAAACACAATGATCCAAGTCAAGCACAAAGTATTTATAAAGGAAAATGTTGTTCATAACTAGCTAAAGGACTGTTGGACTCTAAAGGTAGATAGAAGCATATTTTTTTCCACTTCATTTTTTTTCATGGATTTTCCCCCAATTAATCCATTTCTTCTCTCACAACTGTGACTATTATGAAAAATATATTTAATATGATAGCACATGTTTAATCTATATAAAATTGCCTACCATTTCCATCAGAGGAACAGATAGAGTTTGAGGGAGAAAAAATTGAAAATAAAAATCTTGTAAAAATCAATGCTAAAAATTGTCAACATGTAATTAGGAAAATATCTATTTGATACAGAAAAAAGGTGATTTTTTTAAAGGTTTTTTGTGCATTTAGCTAATCATCCTCAAAATCACATATCTTCTTTTGTATACCCCTTTATAACAATAAAAATAAAATGTTACTGTATGTTAGTATATGCATCATTATTATCTGGGACTTTGGCTTGTCATTACATTTATATTCTCCATAACTTTATATAATCCCTCCCTATTTTTAAACATTTTACTCAACAACAACAACCCACTGCAACTCTTCCTCCTTGCTTTGTTTGGCTTCATAACTGAGTAAACCTTTTAAAGAAGTTCTTTCTTATTATGTATTTGTTCTATGATAAGCTCCCTCTTTCAGGACCAAGCAAGGAATTCATCATTTTTTTTATCATCTTTTCTTTCACTTCTCTTTAAAATCTCTGTCTTTGAATATATTTGAAGAAATTTTTTTTGTATTTCAAAATCCCTTCATTTCCAAAGTAATAAACATCACTATAATTATATAGAACATGCTCATTTTCTATGAAAGGAATTTCTAATAGACTTGCAGATGAAATAAAGCAGTTATTTTAAATTGATCTTTATGTTCTAATCCTAAAATAATGTCCCAAGTGTGAGGGTCAATGGCTACATGTTTATATGTGGGGTTGGAGTGAGGTGGGGAGTGAATGAGATATAACAGAGGGAGCAAGAGCTAATGGAACTAGAAAAGAGATACCATAACCATCAGTAAACCCAAGAACTCATAAAAGGGAATGTAGCTTACCTCACTCAGAAAGCCAATGTATATAGGCTACTAAGATACAAGCAAACAAAAATACAAAACTAGTACATTGAAATGAACTGGCAAAGGCGGTTGCTACTTAAACCTCATATTATATAGTTTTTTTCTCTTAGAAAAACAAATTTGAAATAAGGATTTTTGGAGAAAGATGAGAAGACTATTGCACAGGAAATTTAGTCTTGTTATTTTTGTTTGTTTTTGAAACAAACTTCCTACTTCCTACTTCAGCCAAACTAGAAGTGTAATGGCCATCCACTGACCCAATTCCATTACTGATTGACTACTTGCTCTGTTTTCTGATGCTGAATCATTTCTCTCTCCTTAGGCAACCTGACAGTCCCCTTCTTCCACTGGCTCACCAACATAGAACAGTATGGATAACTGATGGGCTTTAGTTCTAAGTTTAGAATGCCTCAGTTCAAATGATCCACCAACCTCTGCTGCCTTTAGTAAATATTATAGGTAGGTTTATATTACCATGCTTAGATGGACTTAATTATTTATATATTTCAAAATAAAATATTTAAATACACATTTTCTCCAATAATAAATTTGGCTTAGTACCTCAATTCATTAAATGACAAAGATATTTTCTCAAGAGTTTCCTCCAGAATTCTCCAATGGAAAACCATTCTTTCATTTATCTGATTAGCTAAGGAAAAATTCAATGTAATCTCAGTTCCAGTTCTATGACTAGTAATGAGTATTTAGAGAAACAAAGATAATTAATTCCACATTTTCATCAGAGGTATTAAAAGATAACAATCTCAGTTGTCAAGGAAAAGTTTATAGGCATACCTTCCAATTGCATCTATAAGTACTCCTTCTGAAAATAAAATGGACCATTCTTGTTAAAGGTCTCCTTTTTAAATTTTAAATTTTTCTGAATTGTAGGTAGGTTGTTTTTAATGCTTTAATTGGCCTAGAAAATCTTTCCTCTTAAGGACTACTAATCTCTCTTTTAAAGGGTATATGCCCCAGAGGCAGTTAGCAATCTTATTAGAAGGCAGTGGAAAGCAGGAAACAGAGATGACACCAAGGATCATAAAGTCACTTAGTTTATGCCAAAGCACTTGGTGAAAATTTAAAACAATAAATTCTCAATTCACCAATCCAAAGAATTTCCTGTATTCGGGTTTGGAAGTATTGTTTGAGCAAACTCATTTCAGTTGTCAGTTTGCTGTCATTATGTGGACAAGTAATTTGTGCAATTGGTATTCAAACCCAGGGTTCTGTACT
The DNA here is from genome assembly GCA_023553655.1 of Myrmecobius fasciatus. NCBI lineage: Eukaryota > Metazoa > Chordata > Mammalia > Dasyuromorphia > Myrmecobiidae > Myrmecobius > Myrmecobius fasciatus. The sequence goes on from JAJPUD010024936.1 coordinate 4,021, forward strand.
TCAAACCACATGCCTTTTTTCTACTCTTATGTTGCTTGTTATGCAGAACCAGACTTATGAGGAAAGGGAATCAACTTTTTCTTTTTAGATCACCAACAATTTACTGGACTAAAACATTTCATAACTCCCATCCTCCTTCATCAAAACAAAATCAGCTGAGAACTTGTTTCACAAGAATAACTACTTAATCTAGAAATAAACTGGTCTTTATGATTAACTTGTATCAATTATTTCTTTTGGAAGTAATTTTATTTTCATTTTTGGTGTTTGTAGCTCCTAAATTTGTCTTTCCTTATCTTACATTATTTTATTTTTTTTACTTTATTTACTTTATTTATTTATTTTACTTACTTTATTTATTTATTTATTTTTCTTTTCTTTTTTAAATTTTTATTAAAGCTTTTTATTTACAAAACATATACATGGGTAATTTTTCAACACTGACCCTTGCAAAGTCTTCTGTTCAAAAGTTTCCCCTCATTTCCCCTACTCCCTCCCCTAGATGGCAGGCAGTCCAATACATGTTAAATATGTCAAACTATATGTTAGAGCCAATATATGTATACATATTTATACAATTATCTTGCTGCATGAGAAAAATCAGATCAAGAAGGAAGGAAAAAAAAACCTGAGAAAGAAAACAAAATGCAAGCAAACAACAGAAAGAGTGAGAATGCTATGTTGTGGTCCACACTTAGTTCCTACAGTCCTCTCTCGGGTGTAGATGGCTCTCTTCATCCTTGAAGAATTGGAACTGGTTTGAATCATCTCATTATTGAAGAGAGACAAGTCCATCAGAATTGATCATCATATAATCTTGTTACTATGTACCATGATCTCCTAGTTCTGCTCACTTCAATCAGCATCAGTTCATGTAAGTCTCTCCAGGCCTCTCTGAAATCATCCTGATGGTCATTTCTTACAGAAAAAATAATATTTCATAACATTCATATACCATATTTATTCAGCCATTCTCCAACTGATAAGCATCCATTCAGTTTCCAGCTTCTAGCCACTACAAAAAGGGCTGCCACAAACATTTTTTGCATATGTGGGTACCTTTCCCTCCTTTAAGATTTCTTTGTGATATAAGTCCAGTAGAAACACTCCTGCATGAAATGGTATGCACAGTTTGATAACTTTTTGAGCATAGTTCCAAATTGCTCTCCAGAATGGTTGGATCCGTTCACAATTCCACCAACAATGTATCAGTGTCCCAGTTTTTCTCACATCTCCTCCAACATTCATCATTATCTTTTCCTGTCGTCTTAGTCAATCTGACAGTTATGTAGTGGTATCTCAGAGTTGTATTAATTTGCATTTTTCTGATCAATAGTGATTTGGAACATTTTTTCATATGACTAGAAATAGTTTCAATTTCTTTATCTGAAAATTGTCTATTCATATCCTGTGACCATTTATCAATTGGACAATAGCTTGATTTCTTATAAATTTGAGTCAATTCTCTACATATTTTAGAAATAAGACCTTTTTCAGAACTTTTGAATGTAAAAGTTAAACCTATTTTTTTACAGATATTTTATGTTAAAAATGCCAAAAATGTATCTTCATCCAGTTGTCTTATTTTTTCCCTTGCCACCTTCTCTACACACCCAGTAAAATGATCTCTCCCTTTGTTAGGTGCAAAATCAAGTGCTTTGACCTTCCTAAGGATGACAAATGGCCAGGAGGGATTCCATGATTGAAAGACACATGCCATTGAAAACTATCTTCACTTCTGAAAAAGCTGGTGAGATTCTTTTGTTACAATAGGAGATAGGGAAGAAAAATTTCTAGGAGTGGAGCACTTGTAAATGCTGCCACATTAAGAACTTTATTCCCTGGATTTCCTCCTAATCTTGATTATTGGTTACACATATGGAACCCCAATACAAATCTTATGTGGGGTGGGAAGAAAAGTTCAGAGTCCTTGGAGGGAGTGTGCCATAGACATGGGGAGCCTTGCTTCTTTTTATGTGTTCACAAAGGGGATTCTGATTTTGAGAAAACAAAACTAGATTTATTGTATGCTCATTTGGGGTTATGGGGGTGGAAGTGGGGGTGGGGAAAAGGGATATTCATTCAACACAATGGATAAAAGGTCTTCACCAAATAGATGATTGGGAGTTGGTAATGTTTGAATTGGCCAAGAGTACAAATACAAGGTACATCTCCTAATTCTGTGATATATATAATTCCAAAGGGACTGAAGCTAGAAAATTAGTGGGGAAAGGGGTTTAACTAGACCTTTCTCAGTGTCTGTTTCTCCATCCTCTTCCATTTTTGTATTATGAAATGATAATTTCCTAATTAGAAAAAAAAAGTCCTTTTAGAATAAGGATTTTTTGGGGAAAATAAACTAAAATGTTCTGCACTCTTCCCCCCACCTCCCAAGGTCTGGGACTTTCTGAAGAGATGGAAAGTGACTAGAGGTCCATCACAAATCATGTTTTCAAGAGACTGTTTCCACTCCATTTCTCCTCCCCCAGGAGCCTGCTGACAGAAGGCCTTGAATGAAGAGAGGGTAGCCTGCAGTAGAGTCAGGTGGATAAGAGAAGCTTCCTTGCTTAGTGCTGGAATTTGTCTTTTACACACACACACACACACACACACACACACACACACACACCACACATGTTTCTTGGAGTAAATGTTTTAAATAAATGACATCACTATTTCATAAAAAACACATTTTAAAAATCAATTAAACTATCCAAAATATTATAAACATCTGACATTATTTTTGGGGAATAAGGGGTGCATTATCCTGTCTCTTCTTAGGGGATAAACTTTTATTTTAATTTCACAGCACTCAATTTATGCTCCATAGATTTTCTTATATTTACATTGCTGTAGTCATTACATATGCTCTTTCCCTTGTTTTACTTTCTTTATTTTGTATCAGTATAATTTTTTCAATGATTATTTATGTTTAATTTTTTCTGCTAATAGCAGATACTGCCATTTGACCACTGTGCAATTCACTGGACTACTCTGGCCCTCAGTTTCTTCATCTATAAAATAATATGTTGAATAAATGATCTCTAAAGTTTTTTTTTTCAGTTAAAATCTAGGATACTCAGATTTTTCATTGTTAAGCATGATTACTTTGGAGGGAGTAGGAGTGGGGAATTAAATTTGAACCAGCATATATTTTTTAAAGGTGATATTTGAATAGGATTAGAAAACTCATTATTTTGACTAAATTGAATTTACAACTTCAGTCAAACAACATTTCATTCAAAAATACATTTGCTTTGGTAGATTTTTCCTCCTTTACTCTATAGTCCTTATAAAATTTGTTATTTGAGGGCAGCTAGGTGGTGCAGTGGATAGAACACCAGCACTAAAGTCAGGAGGACCTGAGTTCAAATGTTATTTCAGACAATACTTCCTAGCTGTATGACCCTGGGCAAGTCATTTAACCCCAATTGCTTTAGAAAAACAAACAAACAAAAAAACCCTTGTTATTTGACTGAATTAATACATTCTAGTGGTTTTGACATTTGTCAGGTACCAATTAAGACAGATAATCCTGACAAAGCCCCATTCCCAAAATATATTCTGTTTATAATGGTCCGTCATTCTTAGATCCCATAATATCTAAAACTGAGTAAAAACTTTGAATTATGAAAATGTGTTACTTCATTAATAACCTAACTTATTCTAGTAGTGCTCTTTACATTTGTCTTCATTGTCTTCTTTCTCTTCTTCACTCTCCTTATTGTGTTCTTTTTCTTGCTACATATAGCTAATATGTATGTAGAAATAGCCACAATTTTATATTTAGAAAATTAAGTCATAATCATTTCAAAGAAAAAAATATGCACAACTGTTTCCTTCATATTTACCAACCAACATAAAAATATGTATAATTTTTTCATGGTCTATAATGGTTTAGATAACAGTGACATGTTTCAGAAAACAATTAAAATTTATATATTTTTATTATTTTAAAATGTTCTATAGTCCATTTATAATTACAAGCATTTCAATCATATTTCCCTTCACTGATTGAATAGACACACATGTTTAGTCTATTAAGGGAGACAACAATGACACTCTGGGAGTAACAGGATAAATGAGTTTCAGTTTCACTAATACATTAGCTAGCTTTTTAACATAACTCTATTTTAGTTCTTCTGTTAAACTATTATTTTTGTCATAATCAACACTTCTTTGGTTTCCAATGCAAGAGAGTCTCTGAGATATGCTCTAGTTGCTTATGTCAAAATACCAGATTTTAATGTAGAAGGTGTGTAGTTAAAGAATAATCTATTGGAAATAATTCACCTATTACCACGCTAATTAGCAGCAGTTAATTGTCCATCTATCTAATTATCAACACTTTCTTATTGTAGGAAATCAAGGAAATAATGTAGTTGACTATTCCTTGGGAATTTTTCAGAGCATCTGTCAGTCATAGAACTAGTTGAAAAGAACCTCAGGAATAATCTAGTTTAACCTATACATAACAAGAACCCCCATTTTCAAGTCCAGAAAGAAGCCATTGCTTGATGGCATCTGGAGTGGTAAAGAAAATTATTGTTCAGTTCTGGATTTTCCCATTCTCAAATTTGAGAATCTATGATTCTTTGAACTTTGAGCCAATTTTGGATTAAAGAAAATGATAACATTCACATCCCATTTATTCTCAACTGAAAATTGTATGCAATAATTATAATTTTCATTAGAGGGCCAACATGCTTTCATCACAATATCTCTGTGAAATAGGAGCAAAAATTATCATAATTTTTATTCCTTTTTCAACATATTGAGGCTCAGAGAAGTTTTCAACAGGCTAACAAGTTTGCTCATTGTAACTATAGACCTGTGAATTTAATATCAAGACCTGGCAAACTTCTGTCATTGAGAATTAATGAGATGTTTTATAAGCAGTTATAGAAAACAAACAAGTAGTAAACAATGTGTTCTAACCTAGATTTATTAAGATGAAGCTATGCCAGAATAATCACATCTTCTTTGTGGACAGTTTTATTAGATATCTAGAACAGGAATAAAATATTGTATACATACAAATGTGGATTTCAGCAAGACTTTTGATGTGTCTCATGATATCTTTATGGAAATTATTTAGAAATATGGACAAGTTGCTAATATAATTAACTGGATTTGAAACAGATTAAAAGACCTAACAGAATTGTTGTTCTCATGCTGGAGAAAGTTTTCAAATGCCACTCTAAGCTTCAGCACCACTTGAAAAATATTTATTTATTGATTGATTGACAACTGTTCTTGGACTTGTTAGCAATGACTTGAAGCTAAATGGCATGTTTATTTTGTTCATCAACATAGGTGTTGGAGGGAAAATTAAAATAGTTATTAAATGAAGATAAGATTAATAAAATAATATAGGAAAGGGTAGAATATGAATCATAATTTAAGTTAATTTATTTGTGAAATTAAAAATCCATAGGATGAAAATGGTATTCATAGTATGATGTAATGCATGTTGATTTAGAAAACCAAAAAATATTATACCTGTTTCAGTGTCTTCATTTATTTTGTTAAACATTTCTTAATTACATTTTAATCTGGTTCAGGCCATACTCAGGAGATTTCTCTGAATGCCTTGACTCTTACACATATGTGTAATGGAAAGAAAATTGGATCTAGATTAAGAAAGTGCAGATTTAACTTTCCTCAAACTTACCTCTCAATAATGCTATGATCCTAGGCAAATCCTTCAACTTATCTGAGTTTTAATTTTCACATTTTTTAATAATGGATTATAATTATTTACCCCCATTTTATGTGTTTTTTGTGGGGATTAGGTAAAAGAATATTTTTAAATCAAATTTTGCCCATTTATCAATTGGGGAATAACTAGTTTGTTTTTTTTTTGTTTGTTTGTTTTTTTATAAATTTGACTCAGTTCTTTATATGTTCTTTATATATTTGAGAAATGAGGTCTTTATCAAAGATAGTTGCTATAAAATTCCCCTTGTCCCATCTTTCTGCTTTCCTTCTAATTTTAGTTGCATTGATTTTACTTGTGCAAAGCATCAGGAATTTAAAGGGTGTCTGACAATTTATTTTGTTTCTTGAAGAAAGAAGGCAGGGATGGAACCTGAACTGAAATCTATTCTTGAGGAGATAATGACAAGGAGAGCTTATGACAATATAGTAAAGTTGGAAGATGGAATGGACTTTTTCTGAAGTAGAAGTTTGATTCCTTTTCAAAGGTTTCTTAGGTGGAGCATAAAACTTTTAAGGCTTACCATATATGGGGAGGATAGAAAGATCTGACTCCTAGGCTATAAAGTTTATTACCTTACTTAACCAACATATCTCTTTTGTATTGACTTCAGTGAAAAGAGTATGTTTTGTTGTCTTGGTTGGCCTAATGCTAGTGGTGATCTTCATAGGCTTCTACTATCTCCTCCAATCCTTTACTACAATCACTGATATATGGTATATGCAAGTATATCAGTATGGTACTTGCAGAGTGGGAGTTCAAGAGGAAGATGCTGAGATATAGAACAAGGCAGGTGAAGGGACATAGCATTTCCAGATGTTTTCGGTCCATGACTAGATCTTATGGCCTTTTCTTTCCTCCAAAATTTTTCTCCTCACTACTGCTCAAACTCTCATGAGCTCCAGAGCGAGCCCTATTTTGGGTAGCAAAGGCCCGGTTTAAAGTGATGCCTCCTTCTTTTTGAGTGAAAAGAGTGGCCACTGGAATAAAACTTACCTGAGCTGGAGAAAATGCTTTCCCAGATGTAAGTGTTCTTTCTTGTATAACAGTACAGTTAAGAGAGAAAATAACCCTTGACACAAGGAAGAGTCTCTGAAAAAAGTGCCAGATGGAAAAGGGAAGAAATCAGACTTATTTAACAGATGAAATACCCTGTCTTCACTTCTTACAATGGGAAAGGGGCCAAGAAATCACTCTATATTTCTTCATATACCAATAATAAAAGGCAACACAAAATTATAAAAAAGTGGAAGCCCCACTCAAAATGACAGTAAAATATGTAAAATATCTAGAAATCAATATGCCAAGGCACATTCAAGAGTTGTATAGGTGAAATTAAAAAGTTTCTTAAAAATCTGGAAAAAATAGAACTTGAATTATTTACGTTATAGGGTTTTTATGAAAATAGTTTTTTTTCCTCTGAAGCTTAAAGTAGGAGAAAGTATAAATTATTTCTATAACCCAGTTTCTTCTAATCCTCTTTGAAATGAACATGCAATGAACATTGCTCACCAGCATGTGGACTTATATTTTTCTTTGACTTTATTTTTTTATTTTTTTATTAAAGCTTTTTATTTGTATAACATATGTATGGGTAGCTCCCCAACATTGATCTTTACAAAGCTTTCCATTACAAATTTTACCCCCAGTCCCCTCCCCTCCCCTAGATGGCAGGAAGTCCACTACATGTTAATAATGTTGAAATGCTTGAGAAGTTATGCAAGAAAAATCCTATCTACAAGAAAAAAAAAAGAATCAGAGAAAGGCAACACAATGCAAGCAAATGTCAATAGAGATCATGAAAATGTTACGTTGTGGTCCATATTTCATATCCCTCTCTCTGGGTGTATATGGTTTTCTTCAGTGAACAACTGGAACTGGTTTGAGACAATTCTTTGTTGCAGAGAGCCTACATGATGATCAATTCTGATGGACATGGCTCTCTGAAACAAAGAATTGTCTCAAACCAGTTCCAATTGTTCACTGAAGAAAACCATATACACCCAGAGAGAGGGATATGAAATATGGACCACAACGTAACATTTTCATGATCTCTATTGACATTTGCTTGCATTGTGTTGCCTTTCTCTGATTCTTTTTTTTTTCTTGTAGATAGGATTTTTCTTGCATAACTTCTCAAGCATTTCAACATTATTAACATGTAGTGGACTTCCTGCCATCTAGGGGAGGGGAGGGGACTGGGGGTAAAATTTGTAATGGAAAGCTTTGTAAAGATCAATGTTGGGGAGCTACCCATACATATGTTATACAAATAAAAAGCTTTAATAAAAAAAATGAAAAAAAGACAATTTACAATTAAAAAAAAGAATTGATCATCATGTAATACTGTTGTTGCTGTGTATGATGATCTCCTGGTTCTGCTCGTTTCACTCAGCATCAGTTCATGTAAGTCCCTCCAGGCCTCTCTGAAATCGTCCTGCTGGTCGTTTCTTACAGAGCAATAATATTCCATAACATTCATATACCATAATTTATTCAGCCACTCTCCAATTGATGGGCATCCCTTCAGTTTCCAGTTTCTAGCCACTACAATTGATGGGCATCCCTTCAGTTTCCAGTTTCTAGCCACTACAAAAAGGGCTGCCACAAACATTCTTGCACATGTGGGGCCCTTTCCCTCCTTTAAGATCTCTTTCAGATATAGGCCCAGTAGAAACACTGCTGGGTCAAAGGGTATGCACAGTTTGACAACTTTTTGAGCATAGCTCCAAATTGCTCTCCAGAATGGTTGGATCCGTTCACAGTTCCACCAACAATGTATTAGTGTCCCAGTTTTCCCACATCCCCTCCAACATTCATCGTTATCTTTTCCTGTCATTTTAGCCAATCTGACAGGTGTGTAGTGGTACCTCAAAGTTGTCTTAATTTGCATTTCTCTGATCAATAGTGATTTGGAGCAACTTTTCATACGACTAGAGATGGTTTTAATTTCATCATCTGAAAATTGTCTGTTCATATCCCTTGACCACTTATCTATTGAAGAGTGGTGGACTTATATTTTGATACCTACCTACAGTGACTACATAAAGAACTTACTGTTTGCAGCTCAGCATTGTTTTGAAGACAGAACTGTGTGGCATTGTGATACAATATTTTCCAACAATAGGGACAACATGTCTAATATGATTTTTTGCTTCTTTTCTTATATCATTTCATCTAAGCATTTCTCTATATTTCAGTTTTCTCCATGCCATTAATTTTATATCTGGTCAAAAATCTTTCTTTAAAATTTTCATAGCATTTTTCTGTGATCTTTTATTTATTCCTGGTCTTCAATTGATCTGTGTTCATGTATATCCCTCCTAGTGGATAGTAAGCTCCTTGATGGTAGCCTCTCTGTTTTTCATACCTGTGACCCCTGTACTTAGCATATTCTTAATACTTAAATGTTTGTTGAGTTGAATTAGTATATGAAACAAAAATTCTGAAAAGGGAAGACTAATTTTTCATATACTAGTAAAAATTATAGAAAATAGGATACACTTGGTTTTTCCAGGACCATTTAATGCTTTGAATTTGTTGGTAAATGAATATAAAGTAAAGCAGGAGCAGTTCCCAACTTTTAATGCCTAAGGATGAATTTTTGAATTGATTTTCTAACCTGCACTGCTCTTAGGAAATCACAACTAATTGTAATTTATATTTGACCCTGGGTTAGGAAACATTACTGCTTTAGATATCAGCATCACAGCAAGATATATATTAATTATTTTACTCTTTTCCCTGCATGACATTTCACAATCCTGGCCCTAGCCATTGCTTTCTCACAATAGAATTTCAGTGTGGCTGAAGTTAATTAATTTAGATTTGGCTCTAGCTTGAGTTCATCCTTTCTAAGCCACCACTTTACCCTGTATCAGCAAGATGGTATTACCTCATTTGCTATAACAGCATCCTAGTTATATAAGACCTCAGTGTTGTTCCAAGTGTTAACCTTTTTTCCTCCAGCACACTACAAAACAGTAAGCAATCTTTCTTAGCTACCTTGATTATGTAAGGGGATTCTTTCCTTCACATTTTGGGGTATCATGAAAAGACATCTACTTGACTTTGGAGTCAGAGGAGCTCAGGTCATTGATAACCTTGTGACCTTTGAGAGATCATTTAATACCTCGGGTCTTTATTTTTCTCCTCTTTCAAGTGAGGATATTGCTTTTTATGGACTCTGCAGAATCTTCAAGGTTTTAGTCCATGACCTAATATTATCCCCATTTCCCCAGAACTCCCCCCTTCTATAAGGACAAAGGAGCTTGACTTCAAACTGAGAATATTCATTTATTGATATTATTTTTTATCATCTTCCTCTACCCTACTAAGAGTCATATCATATTTGAAATATTTTAAAAAGCAATTTAGAAAAATTATTCAATATATCAACCATGTTGATTGCCAGTGTTACAAATTGTTCTCCTTCTCTACACAGATGTAATGATAGCCTTTTCAAGATGAATTACAAACACTCATCTTCTCTGACATGGAAATACATGCTTCAGTTCCTCTGTGATTTCAAAAGCACTATGTTCTCCTTGTTCAATATGACTCAGAAGCTGATGATATTTTTCTCTATGTGCTTTTCTGGAACCTCTCAGTACTCTTTGCAATATTAACTCTAAATAAACAGTGAGATAAGCTTTTGCAAGGAAATTTTTTTTTCTGCTTTTGGCTGTTATTGCTTTTTTGCTCTTCTATAATGGATTCAATCTAATATAAACTCATTGCAACTTCCCCTCCTCCCTTTCAAACAATGAGAAGTCCTTCCTGAAAGATCTAAGGAAATTTTCCTTTCAAACTTGTAGATGTATGCCCAGGGAATCCTTCCTTATAATCATATGTATGTGCTGGCATTACATATTGGTATGGAGGTTACAAAAACTTGTTTCAATATTAATTTTTTTTTCCAGAGTAAGACTGAGGATATGGCCCAAACATATAGATAACCCATAAAACAATCTTGTGAAAAAGTGGTTTGGTGGTCATTCTCAGATGGGGCAGGGCATGGGGAAATCACATAATTAAAGATGTTGAGGTAAATGAGACCTCAAATTTCAATGAGACGAACCGTTTTTATATATTAAGATTTAACTCTTGGCCACACAAGTTAAAATTACTTACCTAAATGGTAAGTAATAAAGTAAGGTAATAAACATAATAAGGGACCTATAACTAAAACAAAGATTTTCTGACTTCAAATTCAGTATGCTTTACACCACACTATACTGTTTCTCTAGTATAGAAGCTGACTGATTTATTAAATTCTTTGACTTTAACCTTCAGTGCTCTTCAAACTAATTTTCTCCTCCTTTATGTTCTTGATTGTCAAAACTCTTACTTTCTTTTCAAGAGATCCTTCAGTTCAGATAATTAGGTGAAGAATAAAAGAAATCACTAAGAATGGTATGAAAAGGAAGAGAAGGAAGAAGAAAAAAAAAGAAAGGGAAGGAAAATAAATGTAATTAACACTATATTCTGGATTGATTTTAGATAACAAGTAAGAACATACCGTGGGACTAAAGATGATAGAAATCTTTACATAGAGAGAGTGTTGTACATCCGAATCAGTGATGGAGAATGGGGAAAAAATTGGGTATACTCTGCCACGTGCCTTAGCCCTCAGAATAGTTTATGGAATAAAGTTTATTGAGAATGGCTGAGAACAACAAACAACTCTTTCAATTTTAGACACACGTTTGTGAAAAATGGTTTCTTATCTTTTTTTCAATTCCCAAATTCTGTGATTCTGATTTAAGAATAAAGTGGTCAAGTGGGGGGGGGGCGGATCCAAGATGGCAAACTGCAGACAGCTTTCTCTGTGAACTCCTGAGACCTTCCCTCAGACCCAGACAAAGTGAGCCTTGGAACTGGTTTTGGAGTGAGGGCTCCACCAAACATTTGGACTACAACACACTTCTATCAAAAATCTACCTTGAAAGAACTCCTGAGAAGGTTAGCCTCAGGGGAAATCGGCCTATGGTCACAATCAGACTCCAGCCAGGGCGGAAGTCAGGGCTGTAATAGAGGGGCGGATTTTAGGCACCCAGGAAGCCCCTGAGAGACGCCTGGGCCACTTTGCTCTGCTTGCGGGCAGGTGTTTTGGGAGATCTGCCTTTGGTAAAGGGTGGATCGAGAGCAGCTGAAAACGTGGTCCTAGTGCGAATCTAGCCCAACCAGCCTCAGACCAGAAGTCAACTCGGCAAACTGCCCCAGGGCAAATACAAATTGTTGCAGTTTTCTCTGCTTTTGACCAATATCCCAACTTTAAATCATGAGCAAGAAGCAGAAGAGAGCTCTCACCATAGAAAACTTTTACAGAGAAAAAATAGAACAGTCCCCAGATTCTGACAATATGAAAACAATCCCAGATGAAGCCACAAAGGCAGACTTAAGTTGGTCTCCCTTTCAGAAGGCTTACCTGGAAGATTGCATTAAGAATCTCAAAAGAGAGCTAGAAGAAGAATGGGGAAATAAATTGAGATCAGTGCAACAGAAATATCAAAAACTGGAAAATAGGACTGGTGAATTGGAAAAAGAAAACAGTTCACTGAAAAAAAAATTGGTGAATTGGAAAAAATCACCAATTCACTGGAAAATAAAAATGGTCAACTGAAAAACAAAACTGGTGAATTTGAAAAAGACAACAATTCACTGAAAAATAAAACTGGAAAAATGGAAAAAGAATGCATTGAATCAAGAAATTCAACTGGCCAGCTACAAATGGAGCTAAAAAAGATAACTGAAGGAAATAATACTTTAAAAATTAAAATTGAACAAATAGAAGTAAATGACTCAATAAGACTTCAAGAATCAAACAAAAACAAAAATATGAAAAAATAGAAGAAAATATGAAATATCTCCTAGGAAAAACAACTGACTTGGAAAACAGATCCAGGAGAGACAATTTAAGGATTATCGGACTCCCTGAAAGCCACGATGAAAAAAAGAACCTGGATGCTATCTTCCAGGAAATCATGAAAGAGAATTGCCCTGATGTTTTAGAATCAGAAGGCAAAATTGGCATTGAAAGAATTCACCGATCATCTCCAGAAAGAGACCCCAAAATTAAAACCCCAAGGAATATCGTGGCCAAATTTCAGGACTATTGCACCAAGGAAAAGATATTGCAAGCAGCTAGAAAGAAACAGTTCAAATACCAAGGAACTGTAATTAGAATTACACAGGATCTGTCAGCTTCCACTTTAAAGGATTGAAGGGCCTGGAATCAGATATTCCGAAAGGCAAAAGAACTTGGATTACAGCCAAGAATAAGTTATCCAGCTAGAATGAGCATCATCTTCCAGGGAAGAAGATGGTCATTCAATGATACAGGCGAATTTCACCTATTTCTAATGAAAAGACCAGATCTGAACAAAAAATTTGACCTCCAAATAGAGAACTCAAGAGAAGCATAAAAAGGTAAAAAGGAAAACTCTTGAGAACTATATTTCTACTATAGATATCCTTAAAGAATGGCAGTATAATTTGATTTTTCTTTGATAATAATGGAAAAGAAATTAGAGGTGAAAGGGATACCATACTGAAAAAGAAAAAGGGGGGAGGTGGGAAAGGAGGCAAAATAAAGTAAAAATAAAGGAGGTAAAATAAGGCAAAATCTCATAAAGAGACATAGAAGATCTAATATAATTGAGGGAAAGAAGGGAGGGCGTTGAGTATTGTGTAAACCTTACTCTCATTAGATTGGACTCTAAGAGAGCATATCAGACACATTTGGCTTCAAAGAAAGGCCTGACCCTCCTTGTGGGAAGGTATGAGGGAGGGGAGAAAAGGAAAGGGATAAACTAATAGAAGGATTAGGGGAAAGGTATAAAGGGAATGGAGGGACTCTAAAGGGAGGAGGATTATTGGTGGGAGGTGGTCATCAAGAGCAAAGTACTGGGGAGGGGGGAAGGGAGAGAGGGGAAAGGGAAGAGAAAATCATAACTCTGGGTAAATAAGATGGCAGGGAATACAGATATAGTTATTTTAACTGTGAATGTGAATGGGATGAACTCTCCCATAAAACGGAAGCGGGTAGCGGACTGGATTAAAAGCCAAAATCCTACAATATGTTGTTTACAAGAAACACATCTAAAGCATAGAGATACATACAGAGTGAAGGTAAAGGGCTGGAGCAGAATCTTCTATGCTTCAGGTGAACAAAGAAAGGCAGGGGTAGCAATCCTTATCTTGGATCAAGTAAAAACAAAAATAGATCTAATTAAAAGAGATAAGGAAGGAAACTATATTTTACTAAAGGGTTCCATAGACAATGAAGCAGTATCAATACTTAACATATATGCACCAAGTGGTATAGCATCCAAATTCCTAGAGGAGAAACTAACAGAGATGCAAGGAGAAATAGACAGTAATACTATACTAGTGGGAGATC
>JAJPUD010024937.1:1167-18142 GCA_023553655.1 Myrmecobius fasciatus
CTTGTTACCTTTTTATGTTTCTCTTGTGTTCTGTGTTTGTAGATCAAATTTTTTGTTCAGTTCTGGTCTTTTCAGTACAAATAGGTGAAATTCTCCTATATCATTGAATGGTCATTCTAGCTGGGTAACTTATTTTTGCCTGTAATCCAAGTTCCTTTGCCCTTCGGAATATCTGATTCCAGGCCCTTCGATCCTTCAAAGTAGAAGCTGCTAGGTCCTGTGTGATCCTAATTGTAGCTCCCCGATATTTAAATTGTTTCTTTCTGGCTTCTTGTAATATCTTTTCCTTGGTATGATAGTTCTGGAATTTAGCCACGATATTTCTGGGGGACTGAATTTTTGGGTTTCTTTCAGGAGGTGATTGGTGGATTGTTTCAAGGAGTATTTTGCCTTCTGGATCTAAAATATCAGGGCAGTTTTCTTTTATGATTTGCTGGAAGATAGTATCTAGGTTCTTTTTTTCATCATGGCTTTCAGGAAGCCCTATAATCCTTAGATTGTCTCTCCTAGATCTATTTTCCAGGTCAGTTGTTTTTCCTAGGAGATATTTCATATTTTTCTCTATCTTTTCATTTTTTTTTGTTTTTGTTCGACTGATTCTTGAAGTCTTGATGAGTCATTCATTTCCATTTGTTCAATTCTAATTTTTAATGTCTTATTTTCTTCAGTTACTGTTTTTAGTTCCTTTTGCAATTGACCAATTACATTTTTTTGTTCATTGCATTCTTTTTCCATTTTTTCTATTTTATTTTGCAGTGATTTCATTTCGTTTCCCCATGTTTCTTCTAACTCTCTTTTAAGATTTTTTATGCAATCTTCAAAAAAGCCTTGTGACATGGAGACCAATTTATGTCTCTCTTTGGGGGTTTTTCTGGAGTTGCTTTACCTTTAGGGGCCTCAGGATTTGAGGTCTTTTCTTCCCTCTCTCCATAAAAGTTGTCTATGGTGAGAGCTCTTTTTGGTTTTTTTATTCATTTTTTTTAAAGGTGTGAGGTCTGTTTAGGGCAAAGGTGGGACAGCTGCTTTAATTTGCCCTGGTGCAGTTCTGCTGATTGAGTTATTTCAGGAACTGGGCAGTTCTGTTGATTGAGTTATGTCAGGTGCTGGGCAGTTCTGCTTTAGTTCACCCTGGGGCGGTTCTGCTGATTGAATTATTTCAGGTACTGGGCAGCTCCGCTGATTGAATTATTTCTGGTTCTGATCAGTCCTGTTTTTTGATTGATTGCTTTAAGGTGCTGTGTAATGGCAGCTAGGTCCGATGCTCATCAGGGGTTCAGTGGTTCACAATCTATCCCCCTCAAAAGGCAGACCCTCCAAACCACCTGCCCACAATCAGAACGGATTGGCCCAAGAGGCCCGCAGAAGACTCCCAGGTGTGTGAAAAGCACAACACTCCCACTCCTGTTCCGACTCCTGTTCCAGCTCCCTGCTCCAACTCCCTGCCCTGGTCTCCCTGTGCTGCAGTCTGGGTTCAGTAGACCACCTGCCTGCACAATTAAAACAGACCTGTTTTGAGGTTCTTCCAGAGTATCTTCTTCTAGAATCGTGTTGTTCTCCAGATATTGTGGATGTTTTTGCTTCAGAATCAGTCTAGAGGCTTCATATGTTGTTGGTTTGAGGGGAGGTTAGAGGAGGTTACAGAGACTCCTGTCTGATGTCCGCCACCATGGCTCCACCCTCTCTCTCTCTATCAACTTATCAGTGTTTAGAGCAACTCTCTGAAACAGTAAATTATATGTTCCCACTCTGCATAGGTAATTCATATAATAGACCTAGAGCAGAAGGATACCTCAGAGGTTATCTCTAATGAATGAATTATTCCAATGAAAGAACAGGTCCAAATTTCTCCCCCAAGAAATTCTCCCCCATTGAAATTCTTACACCATATTGTAAACAAAACAGTTTCTAAACATACACAGTGATTTTCTAAACTAGTTACAGTAACCTGAATTAGGGGGAGAGAATGGGTATAGTGATATTATATAACTGACAGTGTTCTAAGCACTTGTTACAAATATTATCTCATTTGATCCTCACAAAAACCTGAAAGGTAAATATTATTATGACTCACATTTTACAATTTAGGAAACTGAGGCAAAAAGTTGGTAAGTGACATGCCCAGGATTACACTAGTGTGTGAGGACAGATTTGAACTCGCATCTACTAGAACCAAAATTGCCATCAGTTGTGACATGGGATGATATTTCACTCACCTTACTTGGTAATTTTCCATCTCAGATACTCTTTATATTATTTGTATAAAAAGGTCATACGCCATTAACCACATTTATGTTATTCTTTTGGCATAGATAATGCATTGTTCAGCAGTTCATTTTACATGTTTTTCAGGTGGGCCTTGCAAGATGGAGAGAAAATATAAATCCTATCTAGGCTAATATTTATTAGGCTTTTGATTTCTTTCTTCATCACTTACTCATCAAGCAAGTAAGAAAACAATAGAAATTTAAATTATAATGACTTTTGGTGGAGGACCAACTGATTGAAGGATCATGCTCAAAAAAGTAGCTACTAATGGCACAATGTCAATCTCAGGAAGAAATAATATTAAGTACTTTTTGACATTTTCATCAATACTTCAAATGATAAAACAGAAGATGTTCTCATTAAGTTCATAGATGATAGACACTAAGTTGAGAAGGGTAGAGGGCACCCTAACCTCTGGATTTCCCTCAGCATCTCTAATAAGTGCTTGCTTGAGTGAATAAAGTGGTGGTTGTTGGTTGGAAATTTGCCTGAATATGAATTTTGAGTCCCACTCCACTTCCCTACCATTGATCTGATTTTAGAGAAGCTACTACAGTAAAAGGAAATCATAGTTATTAGTAAGTGCTAATAATCTAAATTTAAGTTGAAGAATTTGCCTTCCTGCCTTTCTTGAGAGTGCAACATATCAGCCTAAAAAGGTCCCATTCTGCACTAGGAAACAAAATATCGTTTCAGACAGGTAAATTTGTATACATATACTTACAAGCATATTCCCAGCTTAGATGATGATACTTTACTATAGTTACCTATCCAGCTTGTCTAGTTTTTTCTCCGCCCTTTCCTTTCTCCTGTCCTTGTCTCTCCAAATAGATGGTAAAGAACAGAAAAATATGATCACACAGAACTATGTCATTGTGTGTAGATCAGAAAGGATGGAGGCCTATAGGTTTCAGTACATGGGGAAGTGAAGGCTATCTCATGCAGGAGTTAATGATAACACTTCAAGGATTCTAAGGAAGCTCATAACAGAAAGTAAAAGTCCTTGACAATCTTGGTTTTATACATTTGCAATAGAAATGTTCCTTTAAAAAATTCTCAATAACTACTAAATTGCTCTAAACTCTCTTCTTCTCCCAATATCTATGGGTGACCTTTTTGTTTATAATAGGGATATTAAGAAAGGGCCATTCTTGGAAACTCCAAATGGATGCTTGTCATCTTTGCAAGTGTGGTGAGAGTTTATCTCCACTTCTCCAAAGCAAAAGATACTGGGCTTCTGCCTTAGTTATTATAATAAAACTACTGTTGATTGGTATATCTCTTCTCTGGCTCTTCACTAGATAAGTTACATCTGTGTTTTAGTCATATTTTCCTATTATCTTAATCAATTTCTTCACTGGATGGTTATTAATGATGAGTTAATGATTGTTATCTAAGGTTATGGGAGCTCTAACATAGGAATAGGAGAGTTGGGGTAGAATTCATTTCATAACATTGGTTCATTTGGATCTTTTGTGATTCATCAAAATCAGTTCTGTGCTTCTCTGAATTGACAGGATTAAGTGCTAGAAAGGATAGAGGGAATCTTGTAAGGAATCTTATTACAGATTTAAGAAAATTTAGGGATGGACCTGTAGCCAGAAATATCTCAATTCCTTGCCCAGATCTGTATATCCAGATTGTTCTTGCAAAGAATCTGTCAACATATTCCTAATTTATTGACAATATATTCCTGATTACAAACTATTACTGACCTTACCACCACCTTTCTTCCACCCATTCATTGTTAGAGTACAATACAACTATTTAACACATTTTTTCTGCTAAAAAGGAAATAATATAACACTTTTAGGCAAATGACCATTATAATGGGCAAAGAACTTAATTTAAGAGTTAGAAAAACTGAGTTTAAATCATTTACAACTCTACTACTTTCTACCTTGTGTGACCATGCTTAAGTAATTTAACATCTGAACTTATCTTGCTTACATTGTTGCTAAACCAGGTAGTTGAGATAAATTTTAGATCTCTAACATTATTTTTCAGTTCTAATTCTACAGAAAGAATATAGACAACATCTGAACTTTTAAACATCCACTTTCCTCTATGTCTGGATTATCCATCATTGAGCTAAACTTGGTGAAATTCTCTGCCTATTTCTAAGTACACTTGGTGCTTAGAAGATTGAAAATTGATAGTAGATCAATTAAGCCACCATCTGATTCTACTAAGAAAACACTTATTTTGGTAGGGAAAAAAGTAAGTGTCAACTAAAAGCATAGATTTTTGAATCAGTCTTTTAGTTGGTCTATCATTCATTTAAAATCATCTAAATATGAGTGACTTGTAAGATTCTTTCCAATTAAATTTTTCTTGGTGATGTCATCAGATCCCCTGGATTTATTTACCATTTGTATGCAAATGTCTATCAAATATTCAACAGAACATAAGATCCTTAAGGGCAGATATTGTCTTAATTTTTTCCTTCTAATTTCTAATTTGCTAATTAATTAGCAAATAGTTTTTTTTAAATAATCCTGTTGAATTAATGAATTAAATCACTATCAATTCAATATTCAATATTGAACTTGTATTCTAAATTCTATTTCCTCACCAACAGGATTCTATTCAATAGAAGTACCTTGATATCCTGTATATTTCTTCAATGTATAAAAAAATGGAATTATCATCTTTCATCCCAAACCAACCTCTCATTCAAGTTGACCAATGAGCTTGAAAACATTCTTCTGGTCATCAAGGCTTTCAATCTCAGAAGCGTACTTTTCTCTTCCTATCCATTCACCCTTTCCATATTTAATAATCTACACTGTATTGTTGATACTATTATCATAATTTCTCTCACATGAGTTTTTTATTGAATTTCTAAACTTAACTCTTTATTAGTACTTCAATTTCTTCAACTCATTCTCTACATAGGTTAAAAAAAAATCTTTATATGACACTCCCATGCTCAAACATCACTGGTATTTCCCATTTCTCTAAAATAAAAAGGAGAAATCTATAACCTGACAATTTATTTGCTCTACAAGCTTAGTACAGCCTATTCTTCAAGAAATATATCATACTACTTCCAATATTTTCAATTAACACACACACTCATTCACCCTCTCACTCACTCATTCACTCACTTTCATGAGTTGTACATTCAAGCACAAATTGTCAATTTTTATTTTCCAAACTCAACATTCTACTTCTCTCACATTGAATGAACCTAGAAAAGACATTTCATCTCTCTGGGCCTCAGTTTCTTACCTGTAGAATGAAAGAGTTAGACAACATGATCTCTAAGGAATTTCTTGAGAAAAATCCCTTCCTTCTCCCTTGCAACATCATACTAACTTTGTCCTAGAGTTGCTCTTTATATGAAGGATGATTTAAGACTTTCCTTTACCTATTGCATTGTTCCAAATTTCATAATTCCAAAATTCAATACTCCAAAACCATTTTTTGGACTTTTTTTTATCACTATTTATCTATACCTGAGTAGACTGACAATAACTTTTATTTGGCCATTCTTCCTAGGTTCTTTTTACCCTTGTTTTGAAAGTGTCACCCCTTGACCTTATGTGAAAAGAATTAGTGAGCTATCTAGTTTAAGCATTCACAGTTGTACTGTGATGAAAGAGCTATTTCGTTTGGGTAAGATCTTTCAAGTCAGTGTTAATAAATGTCATTGTGCTTTCACAGTATCCATCCCTTGTTATCCAAGTGGATATACTCCTTTGGGTGTCTCCAATTAAGCTACATGGCTCCCTTCTTTGAAATTTTCCTCAAATATCCCAAATAACACTACTGATTGTTTTATCATTGACTAGCTCTTAAAAATCTTCTCCAAACTCATTTTGGTCCCACAGTGGCATCTTCTGTGACTGAAAAATGCATCTCCCTCTGTACCTCTTAGAAGTCTTAAATTCCTTCAAAGATTATACTTTCCAAATCCCACTTAATATTTATTATCATTAATTTTAATAATAGATTATTATTTTTCTCAAAAAATGCAAACATAGTTTTCACAGTTCATCTTTGCAAAATCTATCTAATTTTTAATATTCTCACCATCATTCACTTATAATTTATATATCTTACCTCATAATATATATCTCTAGGATATATTTATTTGAAATTAAATATTACATATGTATATAAATATATATATATAATTATACATATATAATTATGTATATTATATATATAATATATTATTATATAATTATGTATAATATATAATTATATATAACATAGTAATATATATATATTTAAATATAAATTAAATTTAATATTATATTTTAGTCTTGATTTTTCCATGAAGTAGAAAGGTGAATTTTGTTCAAGACATTTCACCTCCTTAGTCTTTAGTTTCCTCATATATAAAATGTTTGGCTAAATTTGCTGGGCCCATTTTATCCTAATCCTACACTTTTGTGTCAGAAAGTTAAGGGGAAAAAAACTAAAAAGGTTTTTTTGAATGATAATATTAAAATGAGAAACTGAATACTAAAAAATCATGTGTCATTACCATAGATTGGGGTGAACTAGCTGACCTGACAGATTTCATTTTGCGATGCATATTGTCTATGACCATGAGTACCTTTCTTTGTAAATTAAAACTTAAACAAGATTACAGAAAATTCAAAGTACAATCAAGTTACATTTTTAATATGCTATAAATAAGGATGCAGGCATATCCTGAAATATGTCAGCAATGATCTGAAGAGGGTAGATTAAAGTAT
This sequence comes from Myrmecobius fasciatus, assembly GCA_023553655.1. NCBI lineage: Eukaryota > Metazoa > Chordata > Mammalia > Dasyuromorphia > Myrmecobiidae > Myrmecobius > Myrmecobius fasciatus. The sequence continues at coordinate 8,145 of JAJPUD010024937.1, forward strand.
TTTTAAGTATTCTTGAAATATTTACAATTCAAAAGCAATAAAAGCACAATTCCTTTTTATGTTTCACTCATATAGATTTTCAAACTCTTATACTCTTGGTTAGGTCACCTAGCCTAAGGATTATCCACCTATAGAAACTAACATATTCTTTGTGACTAGCCTTTGGTAACATCTTGCCTTTTATTATTTAAAATAAGCACATTATTAGTAAAATGTCATAGCAACTAACTTTTGATTCTTTAAATTCCTGTTATATATCAATTTGGACCAATTTTATACAATTAGAATTTAAGGATTCAAATATTATTTTTTTGCCTACATGATCACAATTATGTTTTCAGTTGAATTATCTACAATGCCAGCTGCAAGTACATTAAGAAAGAGTAGCTAAATTATTTATTTGTTAGAATCCATTGCAATCTCTTTGATAAAAGGCTTTGGATACACTCACATCAATATGTGATTTTAAATTTCATTGCAATGCTTTACCTCAGCAATCAGTTTTAATCCATGCTTATGATATTCTTTATAATCATAGAATACATTCCTAAACATACCACAAATAGGTGGCAATTTTTGATTGTCTTGATACTGAGATTAGAAGACTTTAGAGTGCTGGTCTCTGACTTTTCAATCCTAGGATTTTCCAGTATTTTTAATTCTTTAAAACCATTTTCTTTTGTTTGTAAGTTAAAACTGTATTAAATATTTGTCAAGCATGATAGCAATCAGAAATTTTCTGAGGCTGAATAAGATATCTTTGCTATCAAGTTGCAGGCAAGAAAGAAGTATAGTTTGGAAAAGCAGTAAGATTTAGAGGTAGAGGTTACTTAATTAAACTTTGTAACTTTACAAAGGAGAAAACTGAGAGGTTGAGAGGCTAGATTATTAAAAGATAGTCAGGCAGGAAATAAGTGACAAAACTGAGATTTCAGCATAGGTATTTGGATCCACAATCCCTACACATGTCTGTACACTATGCCACATTATTTTTTCCTGCATATATGTTTATATTTTTACAAATCACCAAGACAAAAATGATCATAAGACATATGTAATGCTTTTAGGAGTGTGGGAAAGAGAATTATCAATCTGGACAGATAAAGAGACATATAGATGGGTAGATAGATTGATAGATACCAAAGGTGATGGGTTTTGAAGGAAGAATAGGAGCTCAACAAATGTAAAGTGGCAAAAAAGAAACATTTTTGATGTGGTTTAACTCAGCCTAACAAATCACAAAATTTTCCCCCATTGTTCATGTTACAGGATATACTTTGCTTTTTGATTCTTAAGACTAGTTAAAGTCTTTTTTTTTACTCTAAGCAATAAATGCAAAATTACATTTAAATGATTTTCCTTTTTTCTGAAAGCATTTTTGTTCATTTATTATGATGAGATATTTGTCAGGAAATCACATACCTGTCCATCAATCAGGAAGAAGAAACAAACTAACAAATACACAATGAAGCAATTGATATAAACAATTCTTTCTTTTTTTTTTCCCCCAGTAACATCGCTATTTGCTAGAATAAATTATATAATTCTATAATTACTAAAAGTCCCTCTTGTCTAAAAGTATTTAGTTCATTCTCTATCCTTCCCTTCTTACACTGGCATAAGTGGCATGTCAATGATTCTAAATGGAGGAATCAAACAGCTTGCAAACCATAATTATTACAAGGGGTTCATATTTTGAAATGACATACTATAAGAAAACAAACATGCATTCTGTTGACTGAGGAATAGGTTTTGAAAATGTATAAAGAATTATTTTTCAAATGTAGGTAGACATTCATGATTAATTAGATACAAACTCAATTCAAAGCTTTACTAAACCCTGAATTAAACTTTAATCATTAATTTTTTTCTCAATTAACAGATACCAAAAGAATAATTAGTGAAAGAGAAATCTTTCAAAATGATTTTTTTTGTTAATAAGCAAGGCATGATGGAAAAAAATTGGAAATGGTAAAAGAAAAATATTTTAATTCAACTTTTTAAAATATTAAATTCGAAATAAAGTAATCTATGCAATTGGTCTTTCTATTTGCATATATTTTTCATATTAACAAGAAGAAGATCAACACACATTTCAATGTGTATGCTAATGATATATAGATTCTGCATAAAATCTAGAAAAAGTATGAAAATGAACAAAAAAGCCCAATGAAGTAGCATGTTAAAGTATTCTTTAAATAAAATTGATTCATAAAATTTATTTTTAAAAAATAATGGTTTTTATAAAGTGAGTTTTTGAAATGTTGACAAAAAGGATCTTAGTATCATTAAATAGAGCTGGTAAAGACTTAAATGTTATTCATCCAACTTCTTTCATTTTATATACAAACAAGGGTTTGAAGCACTTTTGCTTGAGGTTCTCCAACTGATATCAAACTATGAATACCCTTTGATTCAGAAATGTTTCTACTGGGCTTATTTCCCAAAAAGATCTTAAAGAGGGAAAATGTGCAAAAATGTTTGTTGCAGCCCTTTTCATAGTGGCAAGAAACTGGAAACTGAATGAATGCTCATCAGTTGGAGAATGGCTGAATAAGTTATGGTATATGAGTGTTATGGATATTATTATTCTGTAAGAAATGATAAGCAAGATGATTTCAGAAAGGCCCAGAAGGACTTACATGAACTTATGCAAAGTGAAATGAGCAGAACCAGGAGATCTTTGTATAGGACAACATTAATATTATACAACAATCAATTCTGATGGACATGGCTCTTTTTAACAATGACATGATTCAGAGAAATTCCAATCACCTTGTGATGAAGAGAGTCATCTACACTCCAGACAAAAAAGTGTGAGAACTGAGTGTGTTTCACAAAATAGCATTTTCATTATTTTGTTGTGGTTTGCTTGCACTTTATTTTCTTTCTCATTTTTTTCTGGTTTGATTTGATTATTATTGTGCAGCAAAATAACTGTATAAATATGTATGCATATATCAGATTTAACATATATTTCTACCATGCTTAACATATACTGGACTACTTGCCATCTAGGGGAGGTAGTGGGGGAAAGGGGGAAAAATGGAACACAATGTTTTACAAGGTTTAATATTGAAGAATTTTCCATGAATGTTTTGAAAACTAAGAAGGTTAAGATTTTTTTTTGCTTTTTTGCTGAGACAATTGGAGTGAACTGACTTGCCCAAGATCACACAGTTAAGATGTGTTAAGTGTCTCAGGTCACATTTGAACTCAGCTCTTCCTGACTTCAGGGCTGGTGCTCTATTCATTGTGCCACCTAGTTGCCCTTGCTTTAGTTTAAAAAAAAGGTTCTCCAACTTATTCTTCACCATCTGAAACTGAATGTCTTATAGATTGTTCAAAATTTAAAAAATTCATTATATGTTGACATTTTTCTAGACACAGGGATTAGAAAAACATGATAACAATATGCTTTGTACCTTAAAGAGCTTACATTCTAATGAGGGAATAAAACTTTTGAAGAGAATACAGTTTGGATAGAGCAGTGGACCTGTATTCAAGAAGACACATCTTCATGAGTCAAATCTGATTTCAGACAATGACTCTGAGAAAGTCAATTTATCCTGTTTACCCAAGTTTCTCATCTACAAAATGAACTAGAAAAGTATCATTGCCAAGAAATCTCAACTGGGGTCACAAAAATTTGGAAAGGACTAAAATGACTGAACAACAATACATTCTCTGTGAGGATAAAAGTGACAAGTCTCAGGATTAAGTCACCTGTTTCCTTCCTGGCAACAATCAGTTTTCTTTGTTGTAGTTTGCCCTCTGTTCTTGAAGAAGGCCAAAGATATGAGGGTGATATCTTGACTTCAATGTAAATTGGATTGGAGTGATGCAGAGCTTACAATATCAATCAATCTTGTAGTCATCAGAGTCCAGTGGTAATACAAAGGTCAAGGTGACTGGTGATGGCTCTGGATGCCATGGGTGATCTTGACCTTTCTAAATTAAGGTAGTTCTCAGTTCTATTTTTCTGAGGTCAGATCTATTCAATGATTAATGGATAGGGAAGAAATGAGAAAACGGGTGACCTAATTTGTAATCTTAAAGATATTAGTCTGAATTTTCAGACAATGAAATTAAAACCATCTATAGTCATATGAAAAGTTGCTCCAAATCGCTATTGATCAGAGAAATGCAAATTAAGACAACTCTGAGGTACCACTACACACCTGTCAGATTGGCTAAAATGACAGGAAAAGATAACGATGAATGTTGGAGGGGATGTGGGAAAACTGGTACACTAATACATTGTTGGTGGAAGTGTGAACAGATCCAACCATTCTGGAGAGCAATTTGGAGTTATGCTCAAAAAGTTGTCAAATTGTGCATACCCTCTGACCCAGCAGTATTTCTACTGGGCCTATATCCTAAAGAGATCTTAAAGGAGGGAAAGGGACCCACCTGTGCAAGAATGTTTGTGGCAGCCCTTTTTGTAGTGGCTAGAAACTGGAAACTGAAGGGATGCCCATCAATTGTAGAGTGGCTGAATAAATTATGGTATATGAATGTTATGGGATATTATTGCTCTGTAAGAAACAACCAGCAGGACGATTTCAGAGAGGCCTGGAGAGACAGGCATGAACTGATGCTCAGAGAAGTGAGCAGAACCAGGAGATCATTATTCATGGCAACAACAATACTATATGAGGATCAGTTCTAATGGACATGACTCTCTTCAACAATGAAATGCTTCAAACCATTTCCAATTGTTCGGTGAAGAGAGCCATATACACCCAGAGAGAGGGATTTGAAATGTGGACCACAACATGACATTTTCATGTTCTCTATTGAGGTTTGCTTGCATTGTATTTCCTTCATCTGATTTTTCTTTCTTGTAGATATGATTTCTCCTGCACAAAAAAATGATGTGTGGCAATAACTATACATATATTCGATTTCTTAAGTATTCTAACATAATTATCATGTAGTGTATATCCTGCCATCTAGGTGAGGGGTGGGGAGTAGGGGGTAAAAATTTGTAACAGAAAGCTTTGTAAGGGTTAATGTTTAGGAATTACCCATACATATGTTCTGCAAATAAAAAGTATTAATAAAGAAAAAAAGATATTAGTCTGGTTTGGGTTCTGCTTCACAATTCTTGTCCTGAGCAGAAAAAAAATTGTTATTTACACTCTTTCTAAGTGATCAAAATCCAAATAAATGAAACTCAGAGTTTGGACTGGTACTATCATTGACTATTCAATGAAAGCAAAAATGACTTGGATCGGGGCAGAGCCAAGATGGTGAACTGCAGACATCATTCTCTGTGAGTTCCTCTGATCTTCCCTCAGACCCAGAACAAATTAAGCCTCTGAACTGCTTCTGGAGTGAAGGCTCCATCAAACACTTGGAGTACAATGCACTTCTATCAAGAATTTATCTTGGAAGAACACAAGAGTAGGTCTGTTTCAGATGGGCAGGGGATCAGCCGGTTGCCGCATGCAGGTGCCAGCATGCAGCCTAGGTGGAGTGGGGCTGGAACAGAGGATGGTGGATTCTAGAAACCCAGGAAGTTCCTGGGAGATGCTTGGGCCACTTTGTTTGTGGGCAGGTGCTTTGGCAGGTCTGCCTTTGGTAAAGGGTGGATTGAGAACAGCTGAAAGCATGGTCCTACTGCGGATCTAGCTTGACCAGCCACACCAGAAGGCAACTTTGTGAACTGCCCCAGGGCAATTTAAAATGGCTACTGGTCCCTTGCTTGAGTCAGACCTCAAAATCAAAAAACATGCGCAAGAAGCAGAAAAGAGCTCTCACCATAGACAGCTTTTACAGGGAGAAAGATGGGCAGACCCCAAACTCTGAGGTTCCTAAAGGGAAAGCAACCCCAGAGGAAGCCATAAAGGCAGACATGAGCTGGTCCCCATTTCACAAGACTTACCTGGAAGATTGCATAAAAAATCTCAAAAGAGAGTTAGAAGAAAAGTAGGGAAATGAATTGAGATCAGGGCAAGAAGGATATAATGCCCTGCAACAGAGATATGAAAAACTGGAAAACAAAATTGGTAAAATGGAAAAAATCATCAATTAACTGGAAAATAAAAATGGTGAATTGGAAAAAGATAACAATTCAATGAAAAACAAAATTGCTGAATTGGATAAAGACAACAATTCACTGCAGAATGAAATTGGCAAAATGGAAAAAGAATGCAATGAACCAAAAAAATTCAATTGGCCAGTTACAAAGGAGCAAAAAAAAGGTAATATAAAGAAATAATACTTTAAAAATTAAAACTGAAAAAATAGAAATGAATGACTGAATCAGACTTCAAGAATCAAAAAAAAATGAAAAATACAAGAAAATATGAAATGTTTTCATAGGATTGAACTAGGAAAAACAACTGACTTGGAAAATAGACCTAGGACAGACAATCTAAGGATTATTGGATTCCCTGAAAGCCACGCTGAAAAAAAGAACTTTGATGCTGTCTTCCAAGAAATCATTAAAAAAAAATGACCTGATGTTTTAGAATTAGAAGGCAAAATGTCCATTGAAAAAATTCACTGATCACCTTCTGAAAGAGACCCCAAAATTAAAACCCCAAGGAATATAGTGGCCAAATTTCAGGACTAGTGCACCAAGGAAAAGATATTGCAAGTAGCTAGAAAGAAACAATTCAAATACTGAGGAACTGTAATTAGAACCACACAAGATCTCTTAGCTTCCACATTAAAGGATCATAGAGCCTATCAGATATTCCGAAAGAACTTGGATTACAGCCAAGAAAAAGTTATCCAGCTAGAATGAGCATTATCTTGAAGGGAAGAAGATGGTCATTCAATGATACAGGAGAATTTCACATATTTCTAATGAAAAGGCCAGATCTGAACAAAAAAATTGACCTCTAAACACAGAACTCAAGAGAAGCATAAAAAGGTAAAAAGGAAAGAACTCTTGAGAACAAAATTTCTACTATGGGTATCCTTAAAGAATGGGGGTATAATTTGATTTTTCTTTGATAATAATGGTAAAGAAATTAGAGGTGGAAGGGATATCATACAGAAAAAAGGGGGAAAATAGATAAAATAAAGTAAAAATTGGAGGTAAAATAAAGCAAAATCTCATGAAGGGACATAGAAAATCTAATATAATTGATGGAAAGAAGGGAGGGTGATGAGCATTTTGTCAATCTTACTCTCATTAGATTGGGCTCTAAAAGAGTATACCAGACACATTTGGCTTCAAAAAAAAACTTGACCCTCTTTATAGGGTAGTAGGAGGGAAAGGAGGAAAAGAAAGGGACAGACTAATAGAAAGACTAGGGGAAAGGTGTAAAAAAGAGGGAGGGGTTCTAAAGGGGGGAGGACTGTTAGAGGGAGGTGGTCATCAAAAACAAAATACTGGGGAGAGGGGAAGGGAGAAAGGGAAAGGGAAGAGAAACACATAATTTTGGGTAAATAAAATGGCAGGAAATACAGATATAGTTATTTTAACTGTGAATGTTAATGGGATGAACTCTCCCATAAAACAGAAGCAGATAGCAGACTGTATAAAAGCTAGAATCCTACAATACGTTGTTTACAAAAAACATATCTAAAACATAGAGATACATACAGGGTGAAGGTAAAGGGCTGGAGCAGAATCTTCTGTGCTTCAGGTGAACAAAGGCAGGGATAGAAATACTTATCTCAGATCAAGTAAAAGCAAAAATAGATCTAATTAAAAGAGATAAAAAAAAAACTATATTTTACTAAAGGGTACCATAGACAATGAAGTGGTATCAATACTAAACATATATGGACCAAGTGGTATACCATCCAAATTCCTAGAAGAGAAACTAACAGAGATGCAAGAATAAATAGACAGCAAAACTATATTAGTGAGGGATCTCAACTTTGCTCTCTTAGAATTACATAAATCAAACCACAAAATAAATAAGAAAGAAGTTAGGGAGGTAAAAAAATGTTAGAAAAGTTAGGTATGATAGATCTCTGGAGGAAATTGAATGACAATAGAAGGGAGTATACATTTTTTTTCTCAGGGGTTCATGGAAATTATACAAACATTGATCATGCGTTAGGGCATAAAAACCTCAAAATCAAATTGAGAAAGGCAGAAATAATAAATGCTTTTATGAAAAAGAAACAAAAAATAGATAAGCCTTTTGTTACTTTGATTAGAAAAAGGAAAAACATCAAAGGCTCATGGGTATGTTGAGCGAATATAACAAAAATGACAATACTACCCAAACTAATTTACTTATTTAGTGCAATACCAATCAAACTCCCAAGATATTATTTTACAGATCTAGAACAAATAGTAGCAAATTTTGTTTGGAAGAACAAAAGGTCAAGAGTTTCAAGGGAATTAATGAAAAATAAAAAGGCTAATGAAGGTGGCCTTGCTGTACCAGATCTAAAACTATATTATAAAGCAGCAGTCATCAAAACCATTTGGTACTGACTAAGAAATAGAGTAGTAGATCAGTGGCATAGGATAGAATCACAGGACAATCGAGGCAATAACTATAGTAATTTAGTCTTTGATAAACCCAAAGACCCAAGCGTCTGGGATGAGTACTCATTATTTGACAAAAACTGCTGGGAAAATTGGAAACTAGTGCCAAGATAAGATCTAAATGGGTTCATGATCTGGATATAAAGAGTGATACTATAAGTAAATTAGAGGAACGTAATATAGTTTACCTCTCAGACCTATGGAGATGGAATAAATTTATGTCCAAAGAAGAACTGGAACTCTTAATTGAAAACCAGATAGATATATTTTGATTACATTAACTTAAAATTTTTATACAAACAAATCCAGAAATATTTGGAGACTGCTTTCTGAAGAACTTTCTACCAGGTTTGTCTAACTTGGAGAGAGGGATAAACAGTGGATTGGGGTGTAAGGAGTGATCCCGATTTAGTCCTAGCTGCCACTAGCCCAGCAACTTAAGTTAATTCCACCAAATTGCCCCAGGGCAAAGATCTTCAGCCACCGTTTTTTTCCAAGCCTTGAAAAGACATCCACACTGTCTAAAAAAAATTAAGAAGCAAAAGAGAGCTCTCACCATAGAAAGCTTTTATCAAGAGAAAAAGGGATGACCCCAGATCCTGAGGTTCCCTTAGACAAAACTCCAAAGGAAGTTATTAAAAACCATCACTGTTCCCCTTTTCAAAAGGCCTTTCTGGAAGATTGCATAAAGAACCTCATAAGAGAGCTGGAGGATAAATGGGAAAATAAATTGAAATGAGTGCAAGAAGGACACAATATCTTGTAAGAAGGATATGATGCCCTGCAAAAGAGATATGAAAAAGACACCAATTTATTGAAAAATAAAATTAGTGAAGTGGAAAAAGAGTGCCATGAACAAATTGGCCAGTTACAAAAGGAGCTTAAAAAGGTAATTGAACAAAACAACACTTTAAAAATAAGAATTGAACAAATGCAACTGAATGACTCAATAAGACTTCAAGAATCAGTCAAACAAAAACAAAAAAAATGAAAAATTAGAAGAAAATATGAAATATCTCCTAGGAAAAACAATTAACTTGGAAAATAGATCTAGGAGAGACAATCTAAGGATTATTGGACTTCCTGAAAGACATGATGAAAAAAAGAATCTAAATACTATCTGCAAGGAAACCCTGAAAGAAAACTGCCCTGAGATTGTAGAATCAGAAGGCAAAATCACCATTGAAAGAATTCACCGTTCACCGCCTGAAAGACACCCCAAAATTAAAATCCAAGGAATATCATGGCTAAATTTCAGTACTGTAGCAGCAAGGAAAAGATTCTGCTGGCAGCTAGAAAGTAACAATTCGAATACCGAGGATCAATAATTAGAATCACACAGGATCTGTCAGACTCCACATTGAAGGATCAAAGTGCCTGGAACCAGATATTCTGAAAGGCAACGGACCTTGATAACAGCCAAGAATAACCTATCCAGCTAGAATGAGCATTATCCTCCAGGGAAGAAGATGGTCATTCAATGATATAGCTGAATTTCACCTATTTCTAATGAAAAGACCAGATCTGAACA
>JAJPUD010024938.1:0-18141 GCA_023553655.1 Myrmecobius fasciatus
AGGGAGATCAGTCAGAGATACAGGAGAGAAGCTCACAATTTAGTTCTCTTTACAAAAAACAAAAACAAAAACAAAAAAAAACCTGAGGATCTAGAACTGCTCCATTTTGAGATTCACCCCATTCTATTCAAATTATAAAAAGAATTATTGGGCCAGAGCAGTCTTCAGGCTGATCAACAAGGACCTTGACCTCAGCCCATGTCCTTCATAGAAGGATGGACTTAGTCACGTCTCCATTAGCCAGATGTTAAAGGGAGCTGGTAGTGCAGTGCAGAGAGACCTGGGCATAGAGTCAGGAGTGCCCGAGTTTAAAGTGAGCCTCAGAAAGTCACTGGCTGTGTGCCCCTTCTTAAGTACTTAACATCTCTTTGCCTCAGTTTCCTGAACTCTCAAGTGGGGAGAATAGCATCACCTACTTGGAGAGTTATTGTTAGGCTAAAGCGACATACTTTGTTTATTTTTAATTTATGGAATAAAATAAACATTTCTATGACACAGTAGAATAAAAAAGATAAGTGCACATGAAACTGTAAATCTCTAAAGCATAACTTACTATTCCTTTCAAACACACCACAAAATTACCAAGTGAATTGTTTCCCCTCACTTTGAGTGCCCCCTCCCTAGAGATGGTCATTTACATAGAAATAGGCATAGTGCCCGAAACATTGTTCTATCCATATTTCTCTGGATCGATTCTTTCTCTGGATGCAGATAGTGTCTTTTTTTATTTGTCCCGTACAGTTAGTTTGGGTATTTACATTAGTCAAAATAACTTTTTTGCTCAAATTCATTTTTAAAACAACGTTGCTGTTTATGTAATGTAAAAAAAGCACATGACACAGTGCCCAGAAACAGAGGTGATCACAAATACTTATTCCCTTCCATTCCTTCCCCATCACGTGTGCTCAAATCTGGGGGCAAGAGGAAGGAAGATGAAGGACAAACTTCTCAGGCTAGGGACAATTAGGGACAATTTGAAATACTAATTGATGCTTGTTAAATTGTAAGAATTGTAAAAATCTTTTCCGTCTAGGCCCATCCCAAAGAGGAAGGGGTGGCAAGGAAAAGCTGCCTGATCAATTTTCAGAGCTTTGGCAGACAAAATTCATATTCAGCTAAAGGTTCAATTAAATAATCCCTGAGATTAGCTGCACTTGAGATCCTTCCATACTGATTTGACCTTGAAAGTACCTAGAATTGGTAAGAGAAAGACACCCTTGGGTTGCAAAGGCATCTCACAGGAACATCAGCCTATAGGAGGACCCTGCCTCCTAGACACAAGAGACCCCCCTGTTCTGGTGATTAATCACCCCTCCAATGCCTGGACATCAGGGAATGAAGATATGCCCTTTGAGTGCAGATTCAGTGACCAGGGAAAGTGTCCTTACCCAGGGAGAGGAGGTTCTGGGCATTCTCCAACATCACCTCCTTGTACAGCTCCTTCTGAGAGGGGTCCAAGAGGTCCCACTGCTCCTGGGTGAAGTCCACAGCCACATCCTTGAATGTCAGCACCTCCTAAACCACCAAAAGTCAGAATATATGGAGCTAAAAGCCCCTTCAGAAGGAAAGAGTCCTGGCCCCTCATCAACTTATGGGAGGAAACTCAAACCCAGAGAAGGCATGTGCCCAAAGCTCATCCCTTTTATGAGTATCAGAGACACCATAATTATTAGAGACTTACTGAAAGCTGAGAAAAGCTTTTCATATGAGGACGTGGAAAAAAGCTGAGAAAAGTCTTAGGACGGAGAGAAGCAGGAAGAAAGTTCATGTTTTAAGACAGGAAAAGACAGAACTTGCCCAGTTCTCCCCCAAGCCCCTCCAAATTCCTTTAAATGATGACTCTAAACAAATCTAGAGCATCCAAACACACCAAAAGACAGAGTGGTACAATGTTCCAGCTGGCGACAACTTGGGAGGTCAGGAGGAAAGGTCTGGGGCATCAGAGTGGAAGCCCAGCATGCCATCCCAAGGCAGCCCCGGCAAAGCAGGAATGGGGCTGGGGGCCTTTGACTTTGTGGCCATCCTGGGGCTTTCCAGAAATCAGAGTCGCCAACAACAATTTGGAAGGTCAGGAGAGGTCTGTCAGGAGGGTGAGAGGGCCTTGGGAAAGCAGCCCACCAGGAGTGGACGGCGGGGGCTGCTTCTGGAGGCCCCATGGCACAGGAGATCTCTTCACTAGAACTGAGGAAGGACTCTGTCCCTCATCTTGAGTATACTAGGTCCCACAGCCCCAGTGGAGCAGGGAGAGCCCCAGCACATCCAGGGTAGAAAGGGGTGCTAGTGGTGAAGCCCCGTAAGGACTCCTGAAAGCAGCTGGACAAAGGCCCTGAAGCTCGGGACAGTGCATTCTCCACCCTGGAAACAGAGCCCGACTCTAACAAGCCCGAGCAGCAGGTGGGGACAACTGGCAGTTAACATTGACTGGCTGTGAGACCCTGGGAAAAATCACTTAACCCCAAGTGCCTTGCCAAAAAAAGAATATAAAAATAAAAGCTGCTACTGTGGCAACTCTTTGTGCTATTGAAGAAGTAGAAAACGAGTAGCGATCTATTGATCGGGGAATAGCCAAACAAGGTGTGGTACAAGAGGGTAATGGAATATGATTGTTCTATAAAAAATGATAAACAAGATGATTTTAGAAAGAACTGAAGGATTTGCAGGAACTGACCCTGAGCAAAACAGGCAAAAACAGGAATACATCGAACACAAGAGCAAGAATGTGTGATGATCAACTATGAACGACTCAAAGGTTGAAAAACAATTACAAAAATGTATTGTACATGGAACTGGGGAAAATACAGATATTAAATTAAAAAAGGAAGAAGAGAAGGTAAATATCAGCTGGCAATGTCCCTTACTTTGGAGCTGTGCTCTCTTTGACACCTGCTGTGATACACAGAATCCTGAAAATACGGCACTGTGGAAAAGAGGAACCTGTGGGGTTGCTTTAATAACAATGGCAGAAAGTTTGATCAGGGCAGAGAAATCTGTGAATAGCCTGCACTCACCTTAGGAGGAGGTCTGAGGCTCCCAGGGCCCATTCCTTCTGACTCCAGGCTCCCTGTGTAAGTAAAGTAACCAAAGTGAGTCCACTTTGTCAAGTTCTTCCATCTGGCCACGGGTCTTTATCTCAGTGTCCTGCAGCCACCACTCTTTATAACCTCACAAATGGGAAATTTTAATTCTATCCCTTTCTGAGAACCATCAGAAAGGTCAGGAGCCCACAGGACAGTTGCTCCCTGCTTTTCCCTTTGCATCGAAAAGCCCACCTTCCCTGCCCCATCATCAGTGCCTGCCTTTGTGCTCATACTCTGAGTGGCTGCTATTAGAACCCTCCCAATAAAACCATTCTGATTTCCCTCCAATGATGGCGGCTGCATTTGTCCCAATACCAGCTTGGGCCAGGCCTTATCTTCTGAAGAGTGAGCTGAAGAAGGACGAGGATTTCCAGGGCTTTCCCCTCTTTCCCTGGGCAGGAAGCTGAACTCCTGGGATTTATAGAGGGTGAGGTCTCCCAAGAGTTACAAAGCCCTTGCCCTGCCCTCAGGGGAGAGATTGCACCCTACTGAGTGGGAAGGGTCCGGCCAGGAAAAGAAAATGCTCAGGACCAGAAAACTATTCCCCTCCCTCTTTCATTCTTTTCCCAGCCCCAGGGCTCATTCTCTTACAGGCCCCAGAATTACCAAGGGCTTGGGATCCCAGAAGGGAGGAGACCAGCTGGATCCTTTGGGTTCCAGAGTCAGAGCTCTTCCTCCCCCACTCCCCTCAGGTCTGCTACTCTCCCAGCTTCCCCAGTCCCCACCCTGCTTCATGTAGAAGGGAGGGAAGCGAGGGTGGGCAGAGGATGGGGAGAGCTTTGGAATAGAAACCTCAGGGAATAACCAGGGGAAGCAGGAGCCTGGGAGACTAAATCCAGCCTGGGATTCAACTCTGAGGGCTCTCAAAGGAGAGGGGAGGTCTGGGGAGCAGGGGCAGGTTCTGAGAGGCAAGACTGCACCCGATAGGTCAGGACACTGGACAGAAGTGCTGCAGGTAAACAGCTGACCTATGCAAGCAGGAAGCCCATGTCCCGAGGTCTAACTACCAGTTGCCCTCTGGTAGAGCTGACCAAGCTAGGGTCTTGCAGTCCCTACAGGGAAAGTGGAGACCGGGAGCCCCATCCCTGCGCTCTGAAAGGGTCCCAGCCCAAGAGCCAGGGAGAGCAGCAAAGAGCTTTGGTAACTGTCCAAGGTGGGGTTCTGGGGACGGAAGGCAGGATCCTTCAAAGCAACTGGCTCTGAAAGCAGGACACCTGAATCACGACGCGAGAGGTGGGAACGGGGGGAGGCTGAATTCAGGACTCCTGGATTTCTACGGGAAAAGTCTGAAGTCTGGGCAAGTCTGACCCAATGGCAAATCTGGCCAGGGAGAGCCAGGAGGTGGGAGGAGTGTCAGGGAGTCTGGAGAAGGTTTAGGAGTGGAGCGCTCATCCAGAAGGCGGACGAACCGTGGAGTCAGCCGAAGGGAAGGAGACCTAAGGCGGCCGGCAGAAGCCAGGAAATGTGCGGCTCTGCCTGAGACCTACCTGAACACGCAGAGTTCTGGCTTCCAGAAAGCGGAGAGATCTCAGCTACCGGGAACGGGGAGAGATCTCAGCTACCGGGAACGGGGAGAGATCTCAGCTACCGGGAAGAGGGAGAGATCTCAGCTACCGGGAACGGGGAGAGATCTCAGCTACCGGGAACGGGGAGAGATCTCAGCTACCGGGAACGGGGAGAGATCTCAGCCACAGGGAAGGAAGAGCTCAGAGACTTCCCGCTTCAGGGAGGGAGTGGGTGTCTCCCGGTCCCTAGAGCTTGGCCTGGTCCAACCACTGAAACCCTAGGGTTAGTTGTCACAAGAAGGCCGGGACTTAAGGACTCTCACTACTTCTGCTCCCTAAGCTCTGCCCCCCACCACACAATGGTCTCTTCCGACCTAAACCCCGCTCATTCTTCCAAACTCCGCCCCGAGCTCACACTCCACTTGGGCCACCACCCACCCCGGCTGGTCATCACTCTTCCCCCAGCTCCTCCCCCAGCGTCTCCACCCCCTCCTTCCTTGCAAGTCTCAGACTAACTGAAAGGAGTGAATCCTGTTCTCAGAGGAACTGGCTCTTGGAAAATTGGGGTGCCATAGACTGCTTGTGACGTGGCCCCTCTACAAGCAGGCCAGACCTTAAGGCCTAAATCCACTTAAGATTGGGCATCAAAGCCATATGAGGAGGGACTCTAACAAAAAAGGCTTAAGGAGATTGGATCGGAATGGCTCTGGGTGGTTGGGCTGTGGGGTGTGTTCGGGGAAGGCTGGTACCTCCACCTGTCTCTCATTTGTGCCTCCAAGAAGCTGTAGCGTGCAGTGGCCACATCCCGGTAAGCTCTTTGAGGGACAGGCTAAACCAGGTTAAGGGTAACCCAAGGATCCCAAACCCGTTGGTGACTTAAGAGATGTCTCCCCCAAGAAGGGAGGGGAAGACTTGCTCCGGTGGAATGGATGGATGCGGACAATTTGCTTCAATGGCCATAAAGGCAGCGGGAGCAGGTGCTGAGTGTGCTTAGAACTTGGTTAGCTGTCAAAGTTGTCAAGGTCATCCACTGCCCCTGGAGCCATGGCCAGGTGTCTTAACTGTGTCCTGGTGACTGGGACAACTATGGAAGAGAGGAGAAGATCGACAACTTTGTGCAACCTGCCTCACTGAAATCCAGCTTGTTCATGGCTCAGAGGACAACAATCAGACCGTGTGACCATTTCTCAAAGTCCGATGGCAACAGGTAAGGGATGATGCAGTAGGTGCAGATGTAATCAGAGCCAGAGACCCTACTCTATACACACGCGGCCGGGCAAGCTGAATCCCAAGCAAGGGATTTATGTCCCTGAATATGTAGAGTTGCCTTTTTTCCCCTGAAAATTTTTTTTTATTTTTAAAGCTTTTTATTTTCAAAACACATGCATAGTTTTCAACATTTACCTTTGCAAAACCTTGTGTTCCAAATTTCCCCCCTCCTTTCACTCCTTCCTTCCCTTAGAAAGCAAGTAATCCAATATATGTTAAACATGTGCAATTCTTCTATACATATTTCCACAATTATCATGTTGCACAAGAAATATCAAAGAGGAAAAAATGAGGGAAAAAACCAAACAAACATCCACAATAACAAAAAAGTGAAAATTCTAGGTTGTGATCCACATTCAGTGCCCATAGTTCTCTCTCTGGATGTGCATGGCATTTTCCATCACAAGTCTATTGGAACTGCCTTGAATCACCACATTGTTGGAAAGAGCCAAGTCCATCCCAGTTGATGTATGATTGCAAATTGATCTTGTGGCTAACACCATAAAACTTCATGGATACATCCTCATAGCAAACGTTGGCATTAAGTAGACTTTATGATTGTAAAGAGAAGAGACAGACAGCATGAGACAGTGACAAAGACAATGTGCATTCAGAGAACCGTCCAGATCATAAACTCATTCTCTCCAAGCTCAATATTTGCCTTCAACAAAAGCAGCAGCCCCAAGGCAAGATAAGCATCAGAAGACTTAATATCTTGATGACTTTTACTATTACTAAAAAGTACTTCTCTGATTAAGAACAGTTTGTTGCTGACTTGGAGGGAAAGTTGAGCCAATACATGGATGGCAACAGTTGAGCTAAAAAGAAGTGGGCAGCTTTCCAAGATTTGATGTACAGCGCTACATTGACTCATCTGGGTCAGCACACTTGCAAACATAAAGACTTTTAATGAAAATGATGGGAAATTCTGAAGCTGCTAAATGAGAAAAAAATATCAAGCTCCAAGATCATGAGGAAGGTCTAAGATATACTTTATTGAAGGAGACCATGGACTCTTTCATAAAAATCAAACCCCAAGTAAGAGAGTTCATCCATCTCTAAGAAGGCAGCATTTCACTCCATCAAAATGAAGGCACAAGCAAAGCTTAGAGAGATGCAGGATCCTTTGCTCAGCATGAAGGCAGATGTGATTCAATTTTATCCTGATACTAATAATTCATGGTGATCAACTATGCAAGACTTGGTTCCTCTTAGTGGCTCAGTGATCCAAGTCAATCTCAATAAACTTTGGATAGAAAATGCCCTCTGCATCCAGAGAGAGAATTATGAAGACTGAATGTAAATCAATACATGCTATGTATGAACCTTTACTAAAGTGTCATTGACTCAGAACTCTACCCAATTGCTTTTAATGTAGGATAACCATCACCACAGAACATCACTAGTCAGAGGAACTAGTCTTTCCTGAACACATTTTATGCCTGTGGGATGTATGAGTCCCAGAATGAGAATCTAGGTAAAACAGAAAGAGAAGATGGACCATGAAGAGGAGAAAGATCCTTGTTGGAAAAGGGAGGAAAAATGGATGAATTTTTTTTTTAAGTAATGAACAGTTCTAGTTGAAGTGAAATAGAAGAAGGCAAATCTATATGAGTGAGAGGACAAAAGGGAGGGAAGTGTGAGAAGAAAAGTGAGATAAGCAAATTTCTGGAGAAACTAGAATTAAAAGACATGGCATCTTTTAAATGGGACAACAAAGTAATATGGATACTTGTTTGCAACACATGGAGTTTGTACAAAAGGTAATCACCAGGGCACAGAGTTAGTGCAAATAAATGTAAAAAGGCAGAAATAATCAATACATTCTTTTGTTTCCTAGTAAAGTAAGAATGGAAATTGGTTTAGGGACTACAAACAAATGGAGACTTTACAATGACATACTAAAGGACATCTGAGTTAAAGGAAAAAAAAATCACAGAAATGATAACTTCATAAAATAAAATGATAATGATGCCAAACTTTGTGGGATTCAGCTAAAATTGTCTCAGGGAGACAACATATCCTTGTAATCATATATTCAAATAAATATGTTATAAAATTAAGACAAAAAATATAGCTAAAATAAGCACAAAAGAAAATAAATAAAAATTAAATAGATAAATTGAAAACCAAAAAAATGGCAAAATAAACCCAAAATGAGTTCTTTGAAAATGACTAATAAAGTTGATAAAATTCCTAACTAATCTAATTAAGCGGAGGCAGAAAACCAAATCTATAAAACAGGAGAAAGGTAACAAATTACAGTAAAACCATAAGGAATAAAAAAAAAAGATCATAATATTATTAACAATTATGTGTTAAAAAGTGATAATATACAACAAATAATTAAATAAAGGAATAACTCCCAAAACAGGAAATATTTTATAGAAGACTAGATAAAAATCTTGAACAGTTTAATTTCAGAAAAGGAAACTAATTTAAATGTATAAGAATAAAAAGGGGGAAAAACCCTCTAATTTCTTATAGATTTATAAGAGAATTTTATCTAATTTGGAAAGAACTGTTAGTATCCATACTTATCAAATGATTCCTGAAAACAGGAAAATATTCTACCAAGAGAGATATAGACCTCATCCCTAAATCAGGGAAAGTCAAAACTATTGGGGAACTAATTCATTTGGGTGACTACACTATTCCAATCAGTATTAGTCAATTTGATAGAATCGTATGAAAATTATGTATATAAGACACCAGGGGTGAAGAGTCTAAGTGCCTAGGCTTAATTATAGGAAGTTAATTAAAGGCCCCCCACCTTTGTTTTGTCTTGTGTTGGTGACCAAGCCCAGCAAGGCAGAGAGCACAACTGCATGGAAAGTCCCACAAAACATTTTTGTGCATCTGGACCAATCCTTGTCCAGTAGGAGCAGGTCACTATCTTATGACCATTTCAGTTACTGACTATGATAGCTTGTACCATTTCCTTTTGCTGAAACTAGGAAGAATTCGGTCATCTTGTGTGGAGATGTCCCTTACTTCACTCAACTTGTGACCTTGCTGACATTATTTTGCTTATTTTAGTTTCTGCGTCACATCTCAATCAATGAAATTCTTTCGCATTTGGAATGACTGGACATCTAATCCTAGAAAAATAGGGCCCTGGAAAGAAGAGGCATCTCAGATTGTGAGGAAGATCTGAGCTATATTTTATTGGAGGGAACCATAGAACCTTTACTAAAGTGCCATTGACTCAGAACTCTGCCCAATTTCTTTTAATGTAGGTAGGATAATTTAAATCTACACAGAAAGTAAACTCCAAGCCAGTATTATGGATGAATTTTGCTCCAAATCCTTTCAAAATGACTATATACGCAACATCTGTGGAACAGACAATCACTGGTGTCCATCTTCCACTCCTGGTCTATGTTGCCTTTTGAGTACATATAGAAAAGGCCATTGTACCTAACTGGCTACAAACTGAGCTGCCATATTTGGGCTGCTCCTAGCAAGGAACTGGACAATTCTTTAAATGGATCAAACCAGAGAAAATAACCCTGAAATGAAATAGCACCAGATGCCCTAGATTTGAATCAGGGTAATTAAAAGTATAGAAGATAATAAGTTTCCTTGACATGAAATGATTTGCAGGTGGTGCTGAGACAATTCCTTTGATTGAAAGCATTTTGTGAGAGCACTGCACTTTGAAATTTGGCTCAGAGTTGTTCTTTAATGGAAAATGATTAAGAGGAAAACCAAACTTTTGCATTTAACTAAGAGAGGAACACTTAACTTTGGAACTCATGATTATTGTTGTTGTTGCAGAAGACTGATGTCGTGGGTGGTGGTGCTGATTTCTTGACTGCCAAGTGAGTTGAATTTGTAAAACATAACTGTGCAGTCATCAGCTTCATTCTTTCTAATCATCTAGGATCTAGTGGCAAGATGTAGGTCAAACAACTGGGGATGTTTCTTTTCTCCCTGTCCCCAACATCATTTCTACTTAATGTGTAAATCTATCAACAAGTGTGATGGATTTTAGGGTCTCAAAGTGGTGTTTTTTTCCATTGTCAACAAAAGAAAGATAGCAAAATTTTAAGATTTTGCAAACTAATTTGCAGTCAGTTTTGATGTCTTTAGTTGCCAAGAGATTCAGATGTTTGTAGATTAATTCACTTTCTGACCTCTCCTGGTCCCCTCTGTTTGAATAATTTACATTATTTACACTTCTCATTAAAGAATGGTAGGGATAAGAAAGAGAAAATGAGCTGGCCAATAGGTGGACAGACAAAATACTCCACAAGTGCCCTTGATGTTAGGAGAAGGTAAGAAAGAACTTCTTCATCCCAGATGGATCCTGTGTGGTGCACTTATGTGAGGACATAATAGACAGACATTGATGGTGTGACATATATATTATTTGGAAGGAGCTTCCAAACTGAAGAGAGCACAGATCAGTCACCTGAATATTTGAGTGAGCCTCTGTATATATTGATTGTCTTGGTTTTGCTTGCTTCAGTCTGTCTCCATTCATTTACATATCCCCATGCTTCTCTGAAATCTTCATATCCACTGTTTCTTATGGCACAATAACATTCCATTATATTAATACACCACAATTTATTTATACATCCTCCAACTGATGAACATCTATTTTGTGTCTTTTGCCTTCATTTCTTGCTACAAAAAACAGCACTGCAGTGAACATTTTAGCGTAGATAGAACTTTTCTTGACCTGACTTTCTTAGAGTTTACACCTTGTAATGGAGTCTCTGTGCCACAAAGTTTGGGCATTTGATCACCTTTTAATAAATCACAATTTCAAATGACTTTTCAGGGCTACATGCTTTATATTGCTGTGCCTCTGATTCTACAAGCCCCTAACACTTTCTCCATCTTTTGTCATCTCTGTCAATTTAAGGTATGTAAGGTTTAACTTTAGAGTTGAAACCTTTCATTCTTGAAGTATCTTAATAAGAGATATTTTCTACCTGAATAAATATGGCCAGAAAGTACTCCACTGTTAAACTGGTTAAATAGAAAGAGCTGCTCATTTAGGAATGACCTCCAAGTTGATTAACTCAACAGAGATCTTTGTTTAAAACTGCCCATTTTGCTGCCTCTCCAAATTGTCAATCACACCCAGAAGGTTTAGTGAAGCCATGTGTCATTATCCTAATCTGAAGCTGAGGATCCAGCAATAAGTGGCATTGAGGAATGGGGTTCACCTTTAAGCTACCTTTGGGCTTCTCAGATCCATAGGATCAGGGGATTTAGAGCTGGAAACTACCTTAGAGATCACCTAACCTGATATCTTCAGTTTTTCATATGGGGGAATTGAGACCCAGTTAAGTTAAATTACTCCCCTCCCCCATAAACATTTACTAGTATATATTTTTTTCATTATGCGTAAAGATAGTTTCCAACATTCACTTTTTGAAGATTGTGATTTCCAGGTTTTTTTCCTCCCCCCTTTTCTTCCCTGCCCCTCCCCAGTCAACAAGCAATTTGATTGAGATTATACATGTACAATCATTTTTTTTTTTTGCTTTTTGCTAAGGCAATTGGGGTTAAGTGACTTGCCCAGGGTCACACAGCTAGGAAGTGTCTGAGACCAGACTTGAACTCAGGTCCTCCTGACTTCAGGGCTGGTGCTCTAACCACTGCACCACCTAGCTGCCCCACATGTACAATCATTTTAAACACATTTCTATATTATTCATGTTGTAAAAGAAAAATCAAAACAAAAGGGAAAAATCATAGGAAAGAAAAAACAAGCCAACAGAAAGGTGAAAATAGTATGCAATCTATATTCAATCCTTATAGTCCTTTCTTGGGAGCTAGATGACATTTTTTATCCTAAATCTATTGAAACTGTCTTGGTTGGCTTAATTGCTAATAAGAGCTAAGTGTTTCATAGTTAATCATCACATAAGGTTGTTTTTCCTGTGTACAGTGTTCTCCTGGTTCTACTCATTTCACAAAACATCAGTTCATGTAAGTCTTTGCAGGCTTTTCTGAAATCAGTCTGGTCCTTGATTCTCTTTGGACAATAATATTCCTTTACATTCAAATACCACATTTTATTCAGGCATTCCCCAATTGACAGGTATCCACTCAATGTCCAGTTCCTTGTCAACACAGAAACATTTTTTCCACATGTGGTTCCTTTCCCATCTTTTATGATCTCATTGAGTAGTGACAGTGCTGGATCAAAGGGTATCCAGCTTTATAGTCCTTTGGGCTTGGTTCCAAATTGTTCTCCAGAATGTCTGGATCAGTTCATAACTGCATCAACAATGCATTAATGTCCTAGTTTTTCCATATCCCCTCCAATATTTATCATTACTAATATAATACTTTATATCAGTTATATATCATTATTTTTTCTGTCATCTTAGCCAATCTGATAGATCTGAAGTGTCTTTTCAGAATTTTAATGTGCATGTCTCTAATCAATAATAATTGAGAACATTGTCCCCTATAATTATAGTTGGCTTTGATTTCTTCATCTGGAAATTCTCTCTTCTTATCCTTTGACCATTTATCAGTTAGGAAAGGATTTATACGCTGAATTTGACTGAGTTCTCGTATGTATTTTAGAAATGAAGCTATTATCAGAAACACTGTAAAGCTTCCCTTCTAATCTTGCTGCATTGGTTTAGTTGCTGCAAACACTTTTCCACTTCTTGTAATTAAAATTATGCATTTTGCATCTCCTAAGGCTCATCAATTTTTGTTTGGTGATAAATTCCATTTTCCCAAAAACCTAACAGGGAAACTATCCCTGGTTCTCCTAATTTGCTGTTAGTATCACCCTTATGTCTAAACCATGAATCCATTTCAACTTTATCTTGGTATGGGTAGTGAGATATTAATCTATGCCCATTTTCTACCATACCGTTTTCTAGTTTTCTTAGCAGATTTTGTCAAATAGTGAATTCTTATCCCAGAAGTTGGAGTCTATGAGTATATTAAACAGTTGATTATCAAAGTCATTGTCTAGTATTTTATCATAATTAACATGTATTAGATATCCTGCCATCTAGGGGAGGGGTGGGGAGTAGGGGGGAAAAATTTGTAACAGAAAGTTTTGTAAGGGTTAATATTGAAGAATTACCCATACATATGTTTTGCAAATAAAATAAATTAAATTAAAGAAAAAAAAAGTCATTGACTACTGTGTCATATACCTAACCTATTCTACTGATCCAACACTATTTCTTAGCCAGTACCAAGTGGTTTTGATGACTGCTATTTTTTTAGTTTTAGATCTGGTAAGGCTAGGGCACCTTCCTTTGCATTTTCTTTTTTGTGAATTCTTTGTTATTCTCTTTTTTTTAAAATTATTTTTTCTAGTTCAATTGGATTGTCATGACGTAGAGTTAATTAATAATAATAACAAATTAAGTTAGGTAGAATTCTTATTTTTATTATATTAGCTCTGCCTCACAATAAGCAATTGATATTTTTCCAGATTTGACTTGATTTGAAAAATATTTTATAATTGTATTCATATAGTTTCTAGATTTGTCTTGCAGGTAGACTCACAAATATTTTATATTGTCTAGTTATTCTTAATGGAAATTCTTTCTCTTGATGTTGGGCTTTGTTGGTAATATATAGAAATGCGGATGATTTTTGTGGGTTTATTTTATATCCTGCAACTGTGCTAAAGTTGTTAATTATTTCAAGTAGTTTTTTGGTTGATTCTCCAAGTATACCATCACATCATCTGCAAAGATAATAGTTTTGTTTTGTCACTGACTTCTCTAATTCCTTCAATTTAGTTTTCTTTTTCTTTTTTCTTTTTTCCTTTTTGCTGAGGCAATTGGGGTTAAATGACTTGCC
The DNA here is from genome assembly GCA_023553655.1 of Myrmecobius fasciatus. Taxonomy (NCBI): domain Eukaryota; kingdom Metazoa; phylum Chordata; class Mammalia; order Dasyuromorphia; family Myrmecobiidae; genus Myrmecobius; species Myrmecobius fasciatus. The sequence continues at coordinate 13,658 of JAJPUD010024938.1, forward strand.
CAGGTTCACACAGCTAGGGAATATTAAGTGTCTGAGACCAAATTTGAACTCAGGTCCTCCTGACTTCAGGGCTGGTGCTCTATCTACTGCCCCCTTCAATTTCTTTTACTCTTATTGCTAAAGCCAATATTTCTGGTATAATATTAAATAATAGTGGTGAAAAGAGTTCCATTGAAGAACTGGAACTCTTAATTGAATACCAGATAGAAAATTTTGACTATATTAAGTTAAAAAATTTCTGTACAAACAAAACTAATGCAGGCAAGATTAGGAGGGAAACAATAAATTGGGAAATCATCTTTACATTTAATGGTTCTGATAAAGGTCGCATCTCTAAAATATATAGAGAATTGTCTCATATTTATAAGAATTCAAGCCATTCTCCAATCGATAAATGGTCAACAAAGGATATGAACAGACAATTTTCAGATGATGAAATTAAAACTATTTGTAGTCATATGAAAAGGTGCTCCAAATCACTATTGATCAGAGAAATGCAAATTAAGAGAACTCTGAGGTACCACTACACACCTGTCAGATTGGCTAAATTGACAGGAAATGATAATGACGAATGTTGGAGGGGATGTGGGAAGGCTGGGACACTGATATATTGTTGGTGGAATTGTGAACAGATCCAACCATTCTGAAGAGCAATTTGGAACTATGCTCAAAGAGTTAGCAAACTGTGCATACCCTTTGACCCAGCAGTGTTTCTATTGGGCTTATATCCCAAAGAAATCTTTTTTTTTAAAGCTTTTTATTTGCATAACATATGTATGGGTAGTTCCTCAACATTGATCTTTACAAAGCTTTCCATTACAAATTTTCCCCCCTAGTCCCCTCCCCTCCCCTAGATGGCAGGAAGTCCACTACATGTTAATTATATTAAAATACTTGACAAATCTAATATATGTATACATATTTCCATACTTATCTTGCTGTGCAAGTACAATCGTATCTATCCTTCCTTTAAGAAGGAACCCACATGTGGAAGAATGTCTGTGGCAGCCCTTTTTGTAGTGGCAAGAAACTGGAAACTGAATCAATTCCATCAATTGGAGAATAGCTGAAAAAATTATGGTATATGAATGTCATGGAATATTATTGTTCTGTAAAAAAAATGACCAGCAGGATGATTTCAGAGAAGCCTGGAGAGACTTGCATGAACTGATGCTAAGTGAAATGAGCAGAACCAGAAGATCATTGTAAATGGCAACAACAAGACTATATGATGATCAATTCTGATGAACATGGCTCTATTCAACAATGAAATGTTTCAAACCAAGAAAGCCATATACACCCAGAGAGGGAGATATAAAATGTGGACCACAACATAACATTTTCATGTTCTCTATTGATGTTTGCTTGCATTTTGTTTCCTTTTTCAGATTTTTTTTCTTGTAGATACTATTTTTCTTGCACAACAAGATAAATGTGGAAATATGTATACATGTATTCGATTTGTCAAGTATTTTAACATAATTAACATGTAGTGGACTTCCTGCTATCTAGGAGAGGGGTGGGGACTGGGGGGGGATTGTAACGGAAAGCTTTGTAAGGGTCAACGTTGAAGAATTACCCATACATATGTTTTGCAAATAAAAAGCTTTAATGAAGAAAAAAATCATTTACCAATTTTTTTCAATTTTTAAAATTTTGCCTTCATTTTGTCAATTGTTTTCTTATTTTTGGCTACTTTGCTCTTGATCAGAATGTACAATATTTTGATTTTGATTGAACACTTGTGACATACTGTATAATCACAAAGTTGGCTCATTTTTACTTCATACTATATATTTTTAAATTTATTCTTCATCCTTTCAGTTTTGTAACAATCCTCTAACAAGGTTCTTTCCCCTCACCCCCTGTGTCTCTCTCTCTCAGTTTTGGTTCAAGTACTTTGTGATTCAATAAAGGGTGCTATAATAATACATATATATATGCATATATATATATGTGTGTGTGTGTGTGTGTGTGTGTGTGTGTGTGTATACATATATATATGGATGCTATAACATTTGGTGCCTAACTAAATATATTTACAACCACTGTCCTTGGTACCTCTTAGCAAAATGTAAATTGTTTCATTCCTTATTCTTTATTAGAACTACTTTTGCTTTTGCTTTGTCTGACATCCTGATAGCTACTCCTGTGCTGTTTTTTTTTTTATTTCATCTGAAGCATGATAGAATCTGATTCAGCCCCTCACCTTCACTCTGTGTATCTCTGCTTCTGATGTGTTTCTTGTAGAAAATATATTGTAGGATACTGGTTTTTAATCAACTCTCCTGTCTCTTTCCATTTTATGGGAAGTTTATACCATTCACACTTACAGTTGTGATGCCTAAGTTTGTATTGTCCTCCATTCTATTTTCATCTTTTCTCTCTTGTTTCTCTCTTTACTCTGTATCTCTCCACAAATCTTATTTTTGACCATTGCCTTCCCAAATCCACCCTCTCTCCTATCACTCCTCAGTTCTAACAGGAATGTCTGAAAGTACTCTATTTCATTGAATATTCATTTTTCCTTTGAAGGATTATACTCAGTTTTGCTGACTAGGCAATTCTGGTGCTGTGTAGGTGATTCTTGGTGGAAATCCCACCTCTTTTGCCTTCTTGAGTACCATATTTCAAGTCTTCTTATCCTTTAAGATAGAAGCTGCTGAGTTCTGTGCAGTCCTGATTATAGCACCATGATATGGGAAGTGTTTCTTTCTGGCTAGTTGCAGTATTTTCCCTTTGACCTGGGAGCTTTGGAATTTGGCTACAACATTCGATTCCTTTTGGGATCTCTTTCAAAGATTCTTTCAATTTCTATTTTACCCTCTAGTACTAGAATATCATTATAATATTCCTTGATAATTTCTTGAATAATGATGTTCAGGCTTTTATATTATTATTATTATTATTATTATTATTATTATTATTATTATTCATGGCTTTCAGGTAGCCTAAAAATTTCTGGATTTATTTTCCAGGGCAATTGTTCTCCCAATGAGATGTTTCACATTTTCTTTTTTCCCCCCATTATTTTGAGTTTGTTTGTCTCTTGATGTCTCACTTAGATCAATGTCTTCCACTTGCCCAATTCTAATTTTTAAGGAATCATTTTTTTTCAGTGAGATTTGCTCCTCATTTTCCATCTGTCCAATTCTGCATTCTTCAGGAAATATTTTTAATATTTTCCCTCCTTTTTTGTGCTTCCTTTACAGGCTGTTGACTTTTTTCATGATTCCCTTGTATCACTCTTCTTCCTCCCTCCCTTCCTTCTCTGGTCTTTTCCCACCTTTTCTTTTCTTTTCTTTTTTTTTTTGCATCTTTAAATCTTCTTGGAATCCTTTTAGTAATTCTTTTTGGGTCACAGATTAATTCACACTTTTTCAAGGGGAGGTTTTACATGTAGCCAATTTTGACATCTTTTTCTGAGTTTCTTTTTTTTATCTTCCCTCTCACCATGCTCACTTTTTATGGTCAAGTTCTGGGGTATGTGTATGTTTGTGTGTGTGTGTGTTCATTTTTCCAGCCTATTTCATGGCTCACATTCACTTTGTTCCTGGGGTAGAGGGGGGTGGGGACTTTCCCAAGTTTCTTGCACTGGGGCTGAAAGTCTGGCTGCTGGCCGATGTCAGGGGCATAAACCCTCAGTTCTGGCTTGCTGGGGTGCAGCATGCTCCTAGCTGGCCTGGGGGCCACTTCTGCTAGCCTGCAGTCTCCCCTTACCTCAGTGAATCAGATCTTTCCTGCTGAACTTCTAAATTGTCTTGGACTAGAAAAAATGTTTCACCTTGTCTCTCCAGAATTCACTTTGAGGCATTATTTAATAATTGTTTGGAGACGAGTTTGGGAGAGTTCCTGCCATGCTCTGCCATCTTGGCTCCACCATCCTGGTTCTCCTTTTTAATGGTTAATTATGGAGCAAGCATTCTGAAGTATCTAGTGAATGGGGAGGCCAGATTAAGAGCAGGGCATTGGAGAAGTGAGATTGGCCTAAAGGCAGTGGAGAAGAGAGTAGACAAGGAGGGGACAAAGGTTTGTACATTAGTGATCGGTTTCAGAATTACTGGTGAGGATGGACTATGAGGGGGTTCAAGCATGGTCACCATTGAACAGTCAGGCCACAAGCAGCAGTACTGGTGGGAGAAATGATCACTGAAGGATCATTACTGCTCAATGCCCTCATCAGAGTCCAACTTTGTAGCAGGTGGTCTTAGCTATCAGGAAGTCTGCTGCCCAACAGCAAAGGGCTGTAGTCTGTGCAGTGTAGGTACCTGTAAGGTCCAGATTTCCCCTCCCAAGTGAATGTGGAGCCTCTCCCAGGGCACCTCCACCAGAGGCTTAGGGACACTGAAGAAAGGCCAGGCCCTCTATTAAGATTATCAAAGTCCTTTCATTATCATATCATCAAACAGGGACACAATCTGGGGTGGCCACTGAGTGTTTCAGTGGATTCCCACAATGACCCCTGAAAACTCCCACAGGACTGG
>JAJPUD010024939.1:1162-18141 GCA_023553655.1 Myrmecobius fasciatus
GGGATTTAAAGGGTGGAGTATTGTTTGGAGGAGGGGGTCATCAAAAGCAAAGTACTGAGGAAGGGGGAAGGGAGAAAGGGGAAAGGAAAGGGGAAAACATAACTTGGGTAAATAAGATGGCAGGAAATAAAGAATTAGTTATTCTAACTGTGAATGTGAATGGGATGAACTCTCCCATAAAGCGGAAATGGATATCAGACTGGATTAAAAACCAGAATCCCACAATATGTTGTCTACAAGAAACACATCTAAAACATAGTGACACATATAGGATGAAGGTAAAAGGCTGGAGCAGAAAATATTATGCTTCAGGTGAACACAAAAAATCAGGGGTAGCAATCCTTATCTCAGATCAAGTAAAAGCAAAGATAGATCTAATCAAAAGAGATAAGGAAGGAAACTATATTTTATTAAAGGGTACCATAGATAATGTAGCAATATCTATACTAAATATATACGCACCAAGTGCAGTAGCATCCAAATTCCTAGGGAAGAAATTAAGAGAGATGCAAGAAGAAATAGACAGCAAACTAGTGGGGAATCTCAACCTTGCTCCCTCAGAATTAGATAAATCAAACCACAAAATAAACAAGAAAGAAACTAGGGAGATAAACCAATTGTTAAAAAAGTTAGGCATGATAGATCTATGGAGAAAGTTGAATGGAGACAGTAGGGAGTTTACTTTTTTCTCAGCAGTTCATGGAACCTCTACAAAAATTGACCATGTGTTAGGGCATAAAAACCTCAAAATCAAATGCAGAAAGGCAGAAATAGTAAATGCATCCTTTTCAGATCATGATGCAATAAAAATCATATGCAACATAAGGCCAGGAGAAAATAAATCAAAAGTTAATTGGAAATTAAATAATCTAATCCTGAAGAATGAATGGGTGAAAGAGCAAATCATAGACACAATCAATAATTTCATCCAGGAGAATGACAACAACATACCAGAATTTGTGGGATACGGCTAAAGCGGTTATAAGGGGCAATTTTATATCTCTAGATGCTTACTTGCATAAAATAGAGAAAGAAAACATCAACGAATTGGGCTTATTATTAAAAAAAAAAAACTAGAAAAAGAACAAATTAAAAACCCTCAATTAAATACCAAATTGGAAATTCTAAAAATAAAAGGAGAAATTAATAAAATTAAAAATAAGAAAACTATTGAATTAATAAATAAAACTAAGAGTTGGTTCTACGAAAAAACCAACAAAATAGATAAGCCTTTAGTTAATTTGATAAGAAAAAGGAAAGAGGAAAATCAAATTGTTAGTCTCAAGAATGATAAGGGAGAACTTTCCTCCATTGAAGAGGAAATTAGAGCAATAATTAGGAGTTACTTCGCCCAACTTTATGCCAGTAAGTTTGATAATCTAAATGAAATGGAGGAATATCTACAAAAATATAGATTGCCCAGGTTAAAAGAAGAGGATATAAATTATTTAAATAGCCCCATATTAGAAAAAGAAATAGAACAAGCTATTAACCAACTCCCTAAGAAAAAATCTCCAAGGCCAGATGGATTTACATGTGAATTCTACCAAACATTCAAAGAACAATTAATTCCAATACTACACAAACTATTTGAAAAAATAGGGACAGAAGGTATACTGCCAAAATCCTTCTATGAGATCGATATGGTGCTGATAGCTAAACCAGGTAGGGTGAAAACAGAGAAAGAAAAGTATAGACCAATTTCCCTAATGAATATTGATGCAAAAATTTTAAATAAGATATTAGCAATGAGATTACAGAAAGTCATCCCCAGGATAGTACACTATGACCAAGTAGGATTTATACCAGGGATGCAGGGCTGGTTCAATATTAGGAAAACTATCAGCATAATTAATTATATTAATAACCAAACTAACAAAAACCATATGATTATCTCAATAGATGCAGAAAAAGCATTTGTTAAAATCCAACACCCTTTCCTATTAAAAAGAGTATAGGAATAAATGGGCTTTTCCTTAAAATGATCAGTAGCATCTATTTAAAACCCTCAGCAAGCATCATATGTAATGGAGACAAACTAAAACCATTCCCAATAAGATCAGGAGTGAAACAAGGCTGCCCACTATCACCATTATTATTCAATATTGTATTAGAAATGTTAGCTTTAGCAATAAGAGAAGAAAAAGAGATAAAAGGAATCAGAGTAGGTAATGAAGAAACCAAATTATCACTCTTTGCAGATGACATGATGGTATACTTAGAGAACCCTAGAGACTCAACTAAAAAACTACAGAAACAATTCACAACTTTAGCAAAGTGGCAGGATTCAAAATTAATCCACATAAATCATCAGCATTTTTATATATTACCAACAAAGTTCAGCAGCAAGAGATACAAAAAGAAATTCCATTCCAAATAGCAGATGATAGGATAAAATATTTGGGAATCTATCTGCCAAGGAAAAGTCAGAAAGTATATGAACTAAACTACAAAACACTTTCCACACAAATAAAATCAGACCTAATCAATTGGAAAAATATTAAGTGCTCATGGGTAGGCAGAGCGAACATAATAAAAATGACAATACTACCCAAACTAATCTACTTATTTAGTGCCATACCAATCAAACTCCCAAGAAATTATTTTACAGATCTAGAAAAAATAGTAGCAAAGTTCATTTGGAAGAACAAAAGGTCAAGGATTTCAAGGGGATTAATGAAAAAAAAGGCAGATGAAGGTGGCCTTGCTGTACCAGATCTAAAACTATATTATAAAGCAGCAGTCACCAAAACCGTTTGGTACTGGCTAAGAAATAGAGCGGTCTATCAGTGGCACAGGATAGGTTATCAGGACAATCTAGGCAATAACCTTAACAATCTAGTGGTCTATAAACCCAAAGACCCCAGCTTTTGGGATAAATACTCACTATTCGGCAAAAACTGCTGGGAAAATTGGAAACTAGTGTGGAAGAAATTAGGGCTTGACCCATACCTAACACCACATACCTAGATAAGATCTAAATGGGTTCTTGATCTAGATATAAAGAGGGACTTTGTAAGCAAGTTAGAGGAACGTAATATAGTTTATCTCTCAGACCTGTGGAGATGGAATAAATTTATGTCCAAAGAAGATCTGGAACTCCTAACTGAACACCAGATAGATAATTTTGATTATATTAAGTTAAAAAATTTCTGTACAAATAAAACAAATGCAGACAAAATTAGGAGGGAAGCATCAAATTGGGAAATCATCTTTACATGTAATGGTTCTGATAAAGGCCTCATTTCTAAAATATATAGAGAATTGTCTCATATATATAAGAATTCAAGCCACTCTTCAATAGATAAGTGGTCAAGGGATATGAACCGACAATTTTCAGATGATGAAACTAAAACCATCTGTAGTCATATGAAAAGTTGCTCCAAATCACTATTGATAAGAGAAATGCAAATTAAGACAACTCTGAGGTACCACTACATAACTGTCAGATTGGCTAAAATGACAGGAAAAGATAACGATGAATGTTGGAGGGGATGTGGGAAAATTGGGACACTCATACATTGTTGGTGGAACTGTGAACGGATCCAACCATTCTGGAGAGCAATTTGGAGCTATGCTCAAAAAGTTGTCAAACTGTGCATACCCTTTGACCCAGCAGTGTTTCTACTGGGCCTATATCCCAAAGAGATCTTAGAGGAGGGAAAGGGCCCCACATGTGCAAGAATGTTTGTGGCGGCCCTTTTTGTGGTGGCTAGAAACTGGAAACTGAAGGGATGCCCATCAATTGGAGAGTGGCTGAATAAATTACGGGATATGAATGTTATGGAATATTATTGCTCTGTAAGAAACGACCAGCAGGACGATTTCAGAGAGGCCTGGAGAGACTTGCATGAACTGATGCTGAGTGAAACGAGCAGAACCACGAGATCATTATACACAGCAACAACAGTATTACATGATAATCAGTTCTGATGGACATAGCTCTCTGCAACAAAGAATTGTCTCAAACCAGTTCCAATTGTTCAGTGAAGAAAACCATATACACCCAGAGAGAGGGATATGAAATATGGACCACAACATAACATTTTCATGATCTCTATTGATATTTGCTTGCATTGTGTTGCCTTTCTCTGATTTTCTTTTTTTCTTGTAGATAGGATTTTTATTGCATAACTTGTCAAGTATTTCAACATTATTACCATGTAGTGGACTTCCTGCTATCTAGGGGAGGAGAGGGGACTGGGGGTAAAATTTGTAATGGAAAGCTTTGTAAAGATCAATGCTGGGGAACTACCCATACATGTGTTATACAAATAAAAAGCTTTAATAAAAACAAATAAATAAATAAATAGATTGTAAGGTCCTTAAGGGTAAGAGATGTCCTTTTTCTTAATTGTATCTCCAGCAATTTAGCACAATGTCTGACACATGAGTAGTCCCTTAATGAATGTTTATTGGATTTATTGGATCTTATTCATGTCCTCATCTAACTTTTTCAAAGGGGGTCCATATAACTCTCTAGGACCTTCTATACATCTTGACATTGCATAAATATCAACTGAACAAATGAATATCCTTCTCACTCTTGCTAAATAACTGGCTACATTCTTTTCATGTCATACATATCTCTTATGATGTTCTTTCCCCCATTTGCCCCATGTGAAATTCTCCACAATAATATGTTGCAGACTGCTTACATTCACCATTCGTGTTGCTTTATTTTTATCACCAGAAGATTGATATTTTAATAATAATAATAATATCTGTTTCAGAGAGAAGTTTGAAGTTGTTGAAAGTATCATATGATTTCTGGAAGGTAATATAAAGACAGATAAATAAGAAATAATTTTTAAAGAAAAAGAAAGACAATCTAGCCTGCATTTTTTTCCAATTCAACTAAATGTTATTAAGACACTTCATCTCTTGACTCCAGTCATTTTTTCTCTGTCCTTCACATTTGGAATATTTTCCCTCCTCAACTCTATTTAGTGACTTCCTTGGTTTCCTTGAAGTTTTATCTAAAATTTAATCTTTTACAGGAAGTCTTTCCTAATTCCTCTTAATTCTAATGCCTTTTCTCTGTTGACTATTTCCTATATGAAACTTGTTTGTATATATTTTTCTGCATGTTGTCTCTCCCATTGGATTATAAGTTTCTTGAAAGGAGGAACTATTTTTTGCTTCTTTTTTGTGTCCCTGGTGTTTAACACAGTACCTGGCACATACTAAGTGCTTACCAAATCTTTATTGATTGAGAGTTACATTGGCCATACAAGATGAACAGACTGATGGATGAGCTCTGTAAATTCTCCTTCTAATTACACATAATGACAGGGATAGATATTTTTTATCCATTTTTGGTTTTCCTGTGTTTTTCTTTTGAGTCACTGTCGTTATCGTCATTTTACCATACAGGTGATTTTACCAGCATAGGGACAATTTAGGAAAGAAACTTCCTCTGCAACTGTTCTTCAACTTATATTAAAAGATTGCCTTGGGGCTATGAAAGGTCAAGTCACTTACTCAAAATGGCCCAACTAGTAAGTATCAGAGGCCGCACTTGAAACCTCAACTTTCTGACACTGTGATCAGCCTAAGGGCTCCAATATGCTCCATCTAATTTAGCAGATCAGGTGCTTAACTTTCCTTCCTCTCAAGATTAATACATGAGGGGCAGCTAGATGGCGCAGTGGATAGAGCGCCAGCCTTGAGGTCAGGAGGAACGAGTTTGAAATTTGAAATCTGGTCTCAGACACTTAACACTTCCTAGCTGTGTGACCTCAGGCAAGTCACTTAACCTTAATTGCCTCAAAAACAAAACAAACAACAACAAAAAAAAGATTAATACATGAAAAACACTTTACAAATGATCAAAGTACTAGCAAAATATGGGGTCTTATAATTTTAAAATATCAAGATCTCACCTCTGCACAAACAGAATCCAAGCTGTAACTAGCCTGCATCTTTCAATTTCATTTAAAAGACACCTAATGGTTCACTAAAAACAAAATCATTCCCTCTAAGTTACTCCACCTTCATTTAACAATAATAGAAATAGTCTGACTCCAACCTTGTCTGGTGGGAAGATAGGGAGGAGAAAGGAGGAGATGATAGCTAAGTAACATTCACATATATCTGAACAGACATAAACCCAGATGGAGTGTCACTTTCCATGGAAACTTTGTGCTAATCTTGGCAGAATTTCAGTTGTAATTTTGGAAGCCTGAAGGGAATCTTTCATTTTAATTCCCGTAGTGCCCTTTTATTTCCATAGGCTGTATTAGAGAATTTTTTAAAACCTTTTTATCTGTGATTTGCTTTCATTTCAATATGGCAACAGAGCCAGGAAAACACCAGAGTGAAGATGCCAAGCTTTCTCGTGATTTTAGAATCAATATCTTAAAGTGGCCCTTTCAACAGTTATTCATTTAAGTGTCTCTTCATATCCAATAGTTCTATGAATATGTTTGTGCAATGCAATAGGATATTGACATTTATAGATTTTAAAAGTATGAAATGAAAAGTGATTTTAGCTGGGATGAAAAAAGACAGCTAGATTCTCTCATGCCATAATTTTTTTGTAAGCAACAATAGCTTTGTCAGGCAACTGACACAATCATTAATCAATTATTCAACGGACTTTTATTAAGCATCTACTGTTAATGACTAAGCTGGTAGCTATTTGGGATCCAATGAAAAAGGAAAGCAGGTCATGTATAGGACTGGTGAGCAAGCAGACAAAGTTCTGAGTTATCTTTATCCTCTCCCAAACCCTTCTCTTTTGGAGAGAAAAACTACCTTCCAAATATTTCACCCATATGCCCTCTCCTCTCCTCTGCTCTCCTCTTCCATGGCCACCAGCATACTACAGATCCTTATTACCTCACACCTATACTGTATTACAATAGCCTGCTGGGGATCTGTCTGCCTCTTAGCATTCCCCATTCCAAGCCCATCCTCCAGGTAAAATCCAGGAGTGACCATGTCACTCCCTTACTCAATAAACTCCAATATCTCCTTATCTATCACTTCCAGAATTCTCTGTTTGGTTTCTGAAGCCCTTCACACCCAGTCCCTTCCTGCTCCTTCTTCTCCTTTGCTCTCCCTCACATGCTCCATGAGCCAATAATAGTAGACCTCCTTGCTTCACACATGACACCACCTCCAAAATCTTGGCATTTCCCCTGCTGTCCCCTATCCCTGAAACTCTCCTGGCTTCCTTCAAATCTCAGCCAAACTCTTCCCAACCTCCTTCATTACTAATCCATTCCATCTAAAATTACTTCCAATTACTCTGTATATGGGGCAGCAAGGTGGGGCCATAGTGCATGAGTCAAGACCATCTGAGTTCAAACTTGATTTCATATACCTCCTAGCTGAGTGACCCTGGACAAGTCACTTAGCCCTGTTTGCCTCAGTTCCTTATCTGTAAAAAGAGCTGGAGAGGGAAATGGTAAACCACTCCAGAATCTTTGCCAAGAAAACTCCAAATGCTGTCATAGCAGACAAGATTGAAAAACAACTGAACAACAAATCCTGTATATATCTTATATGTACAAAGTTGTTTATATATTGTCTCCCCTCCATTAGAATGTGAGCTCCTTTAGAACAGGGACCAGGTTTTAATTTAACTTAGTATATAGTACAGTGCCTAAGACATAATGAGCATTTAAGTGAATGTTGACTTGACTGAGCTATATCACCCCTTGAGAAAAGGGTAATCTCTTTTGTTCATACTAATACCTCCCCTACTCTCTGGGGAAGTATCTCAATCAGCCTACCAGTAATGACAGATGCCTGACTCACTTAACTTCCATTCCTGATTTAATTATTGATACTCATAAAAATCACAGTGAATGTGTTTTCTCTACTCTAGGGAGTTGTTAAAACAAATCAATAACTCTCTAGGAAGGTAAGGTTTGAGCTGAGACTTACAAGAAGCCAAGTACACTAAGGAGCAGAGATAAGGACGGAGAATTCCAAGCACAGGGTCCATGCTCACTGGTTCTTCGAGTACTTGGCAGTTTGTAAGATACTCAAGAAAAGAGTACTGCTCTTGTTCTGACCTTTTGCTTTTCTCACCATCAATCCCATCCTTGGAGGTTATAGTCACATTTCAAAAAGCCATCCCCAATCAGTATGAGCATCAGACTTACAAGTAACTGATTCATTCCAACTCCTAGCTGCTGCCATTTTCTGGAAAAACTGTTATACAAGGCAATCAGACCAGAAAAAGAGAAGAGTGCCATAGAGTCCAAAAATAGGGCACCCCAAATTGATGAATAATTACTTGAAATACTTGAGCAATCTAGTTTTGATGATGTAATCTCACTTGCAACATTGAAAATTCAGAAAGTAATAGGACAATTCCTACCCTTAAAAATCAAAAGGAAAGTGCTTCCTATAAAGGACAAAAGAAAGGCCAGTGTTTTAGACTGGAGAGCTGAATATGCCAAGAGCTTAATGCATCTGTCTCTTGACAAAACACTGCCTCAGAATGATTTTTTAGTGTGTGAAACAACCTCTCCCTAACACCATGAGGCTGTCAAGGCTCCAATTAACCAAATCCCCAAGCCCCAGAGTTAATTATGTGTGTAGTTGAAAGGGGGTGAAAATCTTTATTTGCCAGCAAAGTTGAGACATCTCAGTCATTAACCTTACTGCAAACATAGAGTGTGCTCACAATGTATTGCAATGGGAAACGTTTGTCTGTACCAAGAAAGAAAATAAAAGTACTCTTTCTATTTGTTGTTAGTAATTATTCAAAGGGAAAAGTCAATGGAAAAAAATTCTTCAGAGTAAATGTTGGGACTTCAGGGAAACAGAATAAGAAAGAGAATCCTTCCTACATATTCCTTCTAGGATCCAGTTGTTCTAAATCCATCCACTGCAACAATAAAAAGTTCTGTGTGTTTTAAATAAATATACTTATGTATATGTGTATGTACATACATAGATATATTATTTTTGTCATTATTTGTAGGTAGCACAGTGGATAGAGAATTGGAATTGGAGATCGGAAGATATGAGTTCAAATCCAACCTTAGACACTTACTACCTGTGTGACCTTGAATAAGTCACTTAACATTTTATCTGAGTTCCCTCAACTATTAAATAGGTATAATAATAGTATCTATCTCTCTAAGTTGTTGTAAGTAATATATGAGATATTTTTTGCAAAGTACATAGCACAGTGCCTGTCAGATACTAGGCATGCAATAAATAGTAGTAGTGGTAGTAGTAGTAGTAGTAGTAGTAGTAGTAGTAGTAGTAGTAGTAGTGGTGGTGGTAGTAGTGGTAGTAGTGGTGGTGGTAGTGGTGGTGATGGTGGTGGTTGTGGTAGAATCAGCAGCAGGAGTAGAGGTAGGAGTAGGCAATTAACAAATGCTATTTTCCTTTTTCCTTCCATCACTTTGTATAGTATGTGTCATGTAGTAAAAACTTAATCCGTGGTTTTTGGTTGCTTTATTGATCATGAACAAGAAAATAACAAATAAAAATTAGTTGATGAAGTAGGAAAAGATTGAGATACTTGATATTAAAAGACTTGGAGTTTTGTCATTGTGTGTATTCTTTTAGTATACAGTTCACAACCCTTAAAGGCAAATCTTCCTAGGTTATTCTTATTTTATAAATCCTACATGGGTTATCCATCAGCACAACTAATCAATGAATCAACATTTAATAAATGCCTCATATATCAGACACTGCGCTAGGTCTAATGGGGAGATTTCTCTGGTTCTTTTAAAATCTCAGAGGTACTATGTTTTACTAATATTGTGATGTCTCACATTCTCATTGTTATGGCTCATGCTTGTTTCAGGTTATACAGGTCTTTACTTCTAAAAAAAATCAGCATTATTAATATGCTGGAATGTACTTATATTTACCATGTCATTCTATGTTATTTGATTACTTATAATTTTAATGTTTCCAATGAAGGATGTTCTATGATTCAGTATGATTTTAGACCTTTGGAATAATGTTAAAACAAAGGGGACTTTGAGACAGTGAAAAATGTAGCATCAGTGAAAAATGTAGCATCACTGAAAAACCATGCACTATCCTAAATATGATCATGAATCAATCTATTTTGCCACAGGTCAGACACAAATACTTTGTTAAAAGATTTGCAATTGAAATTTCTCTGGTTTTTCACAGCTCACATTTCCTTTCTACTACTGCAATTCATTTTAAGGGCCCAGGTCTTTTTCCATGGACAGCAACTATTCCAGATATAGATATTATGTGGATTAACTCATTTCCTAGGGTAGTTGTTGTTTTCCTTATTAGTATTTTTTTTCAATTATAAGTAAAGATAGTTTTCAACATTCAACCTTGTAAGGTTTTGAGCACCAAATTTTGCTCTTTCACTCCCCCCCCCATTCCCATATAACAAGTAATCTGATATAAGTTACTCATGTTCAATCACATTAAACTTATTTCCACATTAGTCATGCTATGGATGAATATTCAAAACAAAAGGGAAAAAACATGATAAACTAGAAAAAGTGAAAATAGTTTGTATACTTTGATCTGCATTTAGACTATATGGTTCTTTTTTTCTGAATGTGTTCAGCATTTTCCCATCACGAGTCCCTTGGAATTGTCTTGGCTCATTGCCTTGCTGAGAAGAACTAAATCAATTATAGTTGATCACCACACAATGTTGCTGTTACTGTATATAATGTTCTCCTGGTTCTGTTCTCTTCACTAAACATCAGTTCATGGCTTTTCCTAGTTTTTTTTTCCTTAAACTTTTCTGCTTATCCATTTCATGACCAAAAGATACCCCACGTATTTTTCAGAATTTGTTCGCCATTATCCTAAATTCATGTATTTTCATAATTTGTTCTCCATTGTTCTAATTGGAATGAGGTAAGGGTTTGCATTCAAGAGCTATCATACCTGCTTTCAAAATAACCATTTTTCACATTGACCTTCCCTTTGTTTAAGATGAATAAGTTGAAAGAAAGTTTGATAATAGCCTTCCTTTTAATAAGACAATTTCAATGACTTATTTTCTAAAAGAATCACTCAAAAGCTGATATGACTGCATGCCAAAGTAAAAACTTGAACAAAATATTTGTTAAAATACATATTTGCATTAACCTAATTTTTATTCAGTAATGGTACTTTATGCATGACTGGGGATTTTACTTTTGATTAAGAAGAGTCCTTTTCTGTCCCCAATCAAAGCAAAAAACAAGGCATTCCCTAACTCCTTCTCCTTCCTGTTATGCAAGATAAAATGAAAAATTAAAAATCCCTGTATGTTGTTTGGTTTGCCTTGTTAATGAAATTTTCTTTGCTTTTTGATGAACTAGTCTAAATCCAGAAAAATTAGGGATTTAATTAGCCCAAGAGAGCATTCCCAACCTCCTTTTTTTTTTTTTTTTTTTTTTTACTAGATTCACTAGAGGCCACTTACTTTCTAAAAGCAGATGAATTAGCTTCAAATAAGAAGCTATGTTTGCTCCATATTAGCGGCTCTGTTTATCATTCTAGTGGCCAAAATCCAGGCCAAAATTCATAGGCCTTTCAGTTGGCTGTTAACAGTTGTCAGGAATGGGGATGGCTAGAATGTTTCACCCATTAGAAGATAAAGCTGGATTGTCCGGTAGTGATGGACCTACCGAGACCGATGTAGAAAGCTTCATTAAAAGTTTTGAGCATTTAAACATGTTTTGTGGGAAGTGACTACTAACTTAGAGACCTCTTTTACTAGCAGGTAATAAAGGTATAAAAAAATTTCCTGTTAAGTATTTTACGAATAAAAACACACACACACTCATATATATGTATATGGATGTATGTATATACATATATGTACGTAAATACATATACCTGCATATATATATGTATGCATATCTATATATATTTATGTAATTTTGTGATCTTTTTTCCAAGAAAAGCAACAGCAATATGTTTTAGAATGAGGGAGATGGAGATTTAATGACTCTTTGTTCATGCTAAAATTCATCCTCACTCCCATAATTTGCATTCATTGATTAAACACCCAAGGGAACTGCTCTCCATCCCCTACCTTGGATCTTGGAGAGAAATGTGCATTCACAGATCTAACTCTATGAGCTCCACATAGTATAGGTAGACCTAGGAAGGAGAGAATACTTTTTTTTTACTTATTTTTTAATTGTGACAATTTTATTTATTTTTAATACATGTTGCTTTATAAATCATGTTGGAGAGAGAAAAATCAGAGCACAAGGGAAAAATCATGGGAGAAATTTAAAAAACAGAAAAAAAAATGTGAACAGAGCATATGTTGATTTATATTCAGTCTCCATAGTTCTTTTTCTAGATGCAGATGGCATGTTCAGTCCAAAGTCTATTTAGATTGCTTTGGATCACTGAATCACTGAGAAGAACCAAGCCTTTCATAGTTAATTGTTACACATTCTTACTGCTACTGTACAATGTATTCCTGGTTCTACTTGTTTCACTCAGCATCAGTTCATGTAAGTCTTTCCAGGCCTTTCTATAATCAGCTTGTTCATCATTTTTTGGAGAACAATAATATTTCATTACCTTCATGTATTTGTTCAGCCATTCCCCAACTGATGGGCATCCATTCCTTTTCCAATTCTTTACTACCATTAAAAAAAAAACTGCTACAAACATTTTTACACTTGTGGTTACTTTTCCCTCTTTTATAATTTTCTTAGAATACAGACTCAGTAATGGCACTGCTGGGTCAAAGGGTATGTACAGTTTTATAGCCCTTTGGGCATAGTTCCAGATTTCTCTCCAGAATGGCTGGATCCGTTCACAGTTCCACCAACAATGTATCAGTGTCCCAGTTTTCCCACATCCCCTCCAACATTTATCATTATCTTTTCCTGTCATCTTAGCCAATCTGAGAGATGTAAGGTAATGTGTCAGAGTTGTTTTAATTTGCATTTTTCTAATCAATAGTGATTTAGAGCATTTTTTATTTAACCATAAATGGTTTTAATTTCATATCCTTTGACCATTTATCAATTGGGGAATGACTCGAATTCTTTTAAATTTTAGAAATGAGACCTTTATCAGAAATGCTGGCTATAGAGATTTTACCCAGCTTTGTACTTCCCTTTTAATGCTGTTTCTGTAATTTTGCTTGTGCAAAAACTTTTTAATTTAATATAATCAAAGTTGTCCATTGTGCCTTTCATAATGCTCTCTAGTTCTTCTTTGGTCATAAATTTTTCCCTTCTCCAGAGATCTGATAGGTAAATTATCCTTGTTCTCCTAATTTGTTTATGGTATTCTCCTTTATGCCCAAATCATGTATCTATTTTGACCTTATTTTAGTACGGGGTGTGAGATGTAGGTCTATGCTGAGTTTCTGACTATTTTCCATTTTTCCCACAATTTGTCAAATAGTGAGTTCTTATTCCAGAAGCTAGAGTTTAGAGGTAGGAGAGAAAACTTCTAAGAATTTCATAGACTGTATAAGAATTTAGGACTTCTTATTTTAGCCAGACATTTTTTTAAAGCCAGGAGCCACACTCTGGAGCTGTGTAAACCCTAAGGACCTATATATCAGCTTTTAACATTTATATTAGTAGAGAACAACAGTAGTACCAAGACCTGATATTCCATAGTCCTGGAAAAATGTTCTCCAAACTAGAAGAACTTTTGGACCCATTGTAGTCACATGCGAATTCATTTCACACCAAATATTAGCCAATTAAATATTTTATCCCAATTAATTTTACTTCAAATACATAAACTTTATGAATTGGTCATTCTTTCATTCATTCTCTGATGTGGTCATTGACTTACTACAAAAGTCATTCATTAAGAGAGTATTTATTGGGAGCAGCTAGGTGGCACAGTGGATAGAGCACCAGCTCTGAAGTCAGGAGGACCTGAGTTCAAATTTGGTCTCAGGCACTTAACATTCCCTAGCTGTGTGACCCCTAGGCAAGTCACTTAACCCCAATTGCCTCAGCAAAAAGCAAAAAAAAAAAAGAGAGAGAGAGAGAGATTATTTACTAAGAATTGAGAAAAACCTGTAAGCCTCCAAAACCAAATCCAGTTAATAGGCAATTTTCATCCACTTTATTTTTGCATATGGAAACTATGATCAATCTCTTTTGCTATGTAAGGAACTTCATCAAAGAGACTTTGTAGTGTTTTAGATCTTGGTGTGATTAGTCAATGTCTTCTATGCATAGCAGTATTTTAAAAAATTGATCATTGATAAGGATTTTTTTTTAATGATTTCTGAACAGGATCTCCCTTTTGACTTTAATGAGAAATTTAGGCGGGTTGAAAGAAGGAATTTTAGTGCTATTCATCCTTCATTTTTGAAGAGGACCAATGACATCATAATGTTGGAGTCAAGGTACAATGTTTTCCGATGTGGCTAATCAGTCCATTATGAGTTTGGAAGACCACCACAGGTTGGACATAAATAGTCTGTTAAAACATTTGGGATTGAAATTTCTCTAGATTTACACAGCTCACATTTTCTTTGTGTTATTGTGATTTTGTTTTGCACAGCACTTTAATGTAAGTATGTCATGGCTGGGTGGTCCTGAGCAAGCATTTCCCACGTCTCATAAGTGATAAGTTCTTGAGAAAGACCTTAAGAATGTCCTTATACTGCTTCTTCTGAACTTCATGTGAATGTGCCTTGCACATAAGAATGTGTCTTATGAAGATGACAGAAACAGCAGCCAGTATATAGTCACAATTTTTAAAGAACTTTGAAAGATGCAAAATATACTGTATAAAATTATATTTGATTTTATTTTCTGTTCAGATTAATAAAAGAAATATAGAGTTATTAGAGAACACAAAATTCAAATATCACTTCTGATACATATTAGCTGAATGAACCTGGGAAAGTCATTTAGCATCTGAGCCCCAAGCAACCTCTTAGGTATTATTTAGAACATAGGTGGGTTACAATCTGTGAAGAGAGTTCCCACAGAGGTGAAAATGAAGATTTTGCACATTCTTTCTCTCTTTTTAATGTTGTTTATTTTTTTTAGTAATAGTTTTTATTTTTCCAAACACTTGCAAAGATAGTTTTCAACATTCACCTTTGCAAAACCTTGTATTACTAATTTTTCTCCCTCCCTCCCTCTCTCCCTCTCCTCTCCCCTATACAGCAAGCAATCCAATAAAGGTTAAACATGTGCAATTCTTCCAAACATATTTTTATATTATTCATGCTGCACAAGAAAAATCAAATCAAACAGGGAAAAATAATATGAGAAAGAAAAAAAACAAGTAAACAAACAAAAACAAAAGGTGAAAATACTATCCATAATTCTGGATGCAGATGGCCCTCTCCATTATAAGTATATTGGAATTGACTTGAATAACCTCAAGTTAAAAAGAGCCAAGTCCATCACAGTTGATCATCACATAATCTTATTGTTGCGTATACAACATTCTCTTGGTTCTACTCATTTCACTTAGCAGCAGTTAATATAAGTCTTTCTAGGCTTTTCTAAAGTCAGCCTGCTCATCATTTCTTATAGAACAATAATATTCCATTATTCATATAGAATAACTTATTCAGCCATTCCTCAACTGATGGGCATCCACTAAATTTCCAGTTTCTTGCCACTACAAAAAGGGCTGCTACAAATATTCCTGCACATGTGGGTCCTTTTTTCTTTTTAATGCTCTCTTTAGAATACAGACCCAGTAGAGATATTGCTGAATTAAAGGGTCTGCACAGTTTGATAGCCCTTTTGGACCTAGTTCCAAATTGCTTTCCACATCTCCTTCCAATATTTAGCATTATCTTTTTCTGTCGTCTTAGCCAATCTGAGAGATGGTAGCTCAAAGTTATTTTAATTTGCATTTCTCTGATCAATAGTGATTTAGAACACCTTTACATATAGCTAAAAATGGTTTCAGTTTCTTCATCTGAAAATTGTCTATTCATATCCTTTGATCATTTATCAGTTGGGGAATGGCTTGTATCCTTATAAGTTTGAGTCAGTTCTCTATATATTTTAAAAATGAAGCCTTTTTCAGAAATACTGTAAAATAATAACAGCATTATTAAAAAAAAATCCCACCTTTCTGCTTCTCTTCTAATCTTGACTGCTTTTGGTTTTGTTTGTACAAAAACTTTTTCATTTAATATAATAAAAATCATCCATTTTGCATTTCATGATGTTCTCTAGTTCTTCTTTGGCTATAATTTCCTCTCTGAGAGACAGATCATACCTTGTTCTAATTTGTTTATAGTATCATTCTTTATGTCTAAATCATGAACCCATTTTAACCTTATCTTGATATAGGTATTAGTATTGGTCAATACCTAATTTCTACCATACTATTTTTCAGTTTTTCCATCAATTTTTGTCAAATAGTGAGTTATTATCCCAGAATCTGGAATCTATCATTAAAACTATATTATTGGGAATGCTTCTAGTTTATCCCAATTACATATAATGCTTGCAGATGGCTTTAGATACTACTACTGATCATTTAAAGGAAAACTCAAATTATTCCTATGCTCTCTAGTATTTTTTAATAAGAGTTGGTATTGGATTTTGTAAAATGCTTTTTCTGTATTGATTGAGATAATCATAAGATTTCTGTTAGTTTGAATATTGATATAGCCAATTCTAATAGTTTTCCTAATATTGAGCCAGTCATGCATTCCTGGTATAAATCCTAGTTGGTCATGGTGTATCATTCTGATGATAATTTGTTCCAATCTCTTTGCTAATGTTTTATTTAAGAGTTTTGCATCAATATTCATTAGGGAAATTGGTCTATAGTTTTCTTTCTATATTGACTCTACCTGGTTTAGGTATCAGCACCATATCTGTGACATAAAAGAATTTGGTAGAATTCCTTCTTTTCCTATTTTTCCAAATAGGTTATATAGTATTGGAATTAATTGTTTTTTTAAAAAATATTTGGTAGATTTCACTTGTAAATCCATTTTTTCTTAGGAAATTCATTAATGGCTATTCAATTCATTTTTCTAAAGTGGGATTATTTTTTTTCTTTCTTTTTTCTTTTTTTCTTTTTTT
>JAJPUD010024940.1:0-18141 GCA_023553655.1 Myrmecobius fasciatus
TAAATATATACATGTATTCATATATATATATATACATAAATATATATATATATATACATAAATATATATATATATATATATGTATGTGTGTGTATATATACATATGTATATATATATATATAAAATAAGTATTTTTTTTACTAAAACATCTGTTTGAAGACACAATACACTCTACAACTTTGCAGCATTACATTTCTTCCATTTCTTCTTTAGGGCTTTGTCCTTGCTTAAAGAATGTTATATATTCACAGGCTATTCCAGAAATTGTTTTTTTTTAAATTAAATGTCTATTGTTATATGTATGTATATACCTATACATATATATGTATACATATCTATGTCTATATATGAAGATATAAATATATGTGTGTATATATAATTATATAAAACTTTCATTTCCAAATGACTTCTTTCTTACATGTAATAAAGTCTCTCATAATACAGTAGAGTTAAGCAATACAAATCAATGCATTCCTGACAACAAATTACTCTTTTTGTACTCTATGTCTACTAGTTCTCTATTATGAAGAGAGACAGCCTTCATTATCACACTCCTGAAGTAATAATTCATCAGTGCATTGATCAATGTTTTGATATATGCAATGTTTTCTTTCTTAACATAAAGTACTTTACATAAATGATTCACTCATAAAATTCCTTTACAGAAACAATTCCTTCATTCCTAGTCTGTCCACTATCATAGAGTAAATAACTGTGATTTATATTTTATGGTTACAAAATGCAAACTCAGTAGAATGTTCATATTAAAACAGAAAAACAGGCTTGTTTATTTTTCAAAAAGTAAAATCCAAAGCTTCCTAAAAATTCACTGGAACATACAGAAACCTGTAGTGGTGGATAATGCATAGGTGGAGTAAGCAGTTACTCCTATGCAAAACATCTATCCCAGCCAAACTAGCTAATTTTTTTGTTCTCCATTTATATTATGTTGTCCATTTCTACCTGGAGCCCCTGTTCACTTTGCTCTTGTCTAGAAAGCTTTCTCATTCCAATGTTGATCTAAATCTTATCTTATCTTTAAAGTCTAGCTCATGTTTCACTTCCCATTTCCTGCAACTCTACTCCTCTACAAATTATGAGAGTCAAAGTTAAAGTTAAATGAATTGTCTGAGATTATGAGTTAAATAATAAAAGACCTAGGATCTCAGACACCATCTCATCCAACTCACTCATTTTCTAGGTGAGGAACCTGTGTTTCAGGGCGATGAATTAATTTTGTCCAAGGCCACTCAGGTACATCATGGTAGAGGCAAGATTTGAAATTGAAATAGAATGTCTGCCTCCAGAATCAGCTCTTTCCTTCTTATAAGCAATGTAGATCAATGCATTACATTGGCTGGATGTGCCTGCCAAGATATTCCTCATCCTACACTCAAATGTACCTGCTATCTGGAATTATATTTTACTTCTTTATCCTATTTTCTCTGGCATTTATGGTTTATACACTTCATTTGGATTATTATCTGCGTTTCTATGCTGTTTTTGTTTGATTTGGTTTGGTTGTGTACATTTTCTTTCTCTCTCTTCAACCAGACTGTAAGTCTCACAAGGTTAAGGATAAAGTTTTGTTTTTGTTTTTGTTTTTGTTTTTATCCCATAGAATATAGTTCACTTTAGCCAATACACCTCAATGATACTTATTGTGTTTGATGGTGATGATAAGTGACAATGATAATGAATTGATTTAAGGATTTCAAGATTTTTCAGAAATCCCCAAATAAGATTCTTTCCTATAGTAAAAATATTGGGTATTGATTGAGGCCAGTTCCAATGATACTGTAATGAAGAGAGCCATATACACCCAGAGAGAGGACTGTGGAAACTGAGAGTGGATCATAACATAACATTCTCACTCTTTTTGTTGTTGTTCACTTGCATTTTTTTCTTTCCCATTTTTTCCTGTGTTATCTGATTTTTCTTGTGCAGCAAGATAATTGTATAAATATGTTTACATATATTGGATTTAGCATGTATTTTAGAATGTATAACATATTGGATTACGTGCCATCTAGGGGAGGGGATGGGGGAAAGGAGGAGAAAATTTGTAGTACAAGATTTTGCAAGTAAGATTTGTTTATGTTGAAAAATTATCCATGCATATGTTTTGAAAATAAAAAAAACTAATAAAAATATAGTGTCTTGGTTAACAAGATGTTATTTCAAAAGGCTGTCACAGTAAAGTTTATCTGATTAGCACTCATTGCCACTTAGAAGAAAATACAATTCTGAGGGAAACCATAATAATATCAATTCAAAACTGTAAAATATCCTTAAATTCATCTATTACAACTACCTTATTTCTTTAAGAAAACAAAACTAAAACTCAGAGGTTGACTTATCTAAGTTGAATCTTAGATTCTTATCCAAAGAACAATGATCTGATCATAGATTCAGAACCCAGAAAGAACTTTAGAGACAATGTAGTCTAAACTTGCCATTTTGCAGATAAATAAACTAAAACCCAGAAAGTTAAATGAATTGTCCAAGTTTACGAATTAAGTAATAAAAGAATTAGGATCTTTAATGTAAGTCCTCTGATTCCAAATCTAGGAGTCATAGCTTTGCACATCAGGTGCTATTTGAGAAACAAACATCAATACCATATTGATATGGGTAGATGGGGAACATGAGACACTGACTAGGCATCAATAAAGCATCACAGCAGGGTACCCAGAGCAAGCATGGCAGAGACAAAAAAAAACCCCAAAAAACAAAAAACAACAAAAAAAACTTTTCAGAGGATATTAGAGATGTGGGGACAAAAAGAAAAGAAAATATGTGAGAGACAGAAACAAGAAAACAGAGAGTCCTTCCCATTTATAAGGGACTCATACTGCACATTTCATTGGAAGGACAAAGAGTGCCCCAAAATAATATAGGATCATAGACTAATAGAAAGAAAGGACACAAGGGGTCCCCTCATTTGACAGATGAGGAAACTGAGTTGCAGAGAGATTATAAGACTTGCCCAGGGTCACACAGATTGTAAGAAGCAGGATTTGAACTCATTCTTCCTGACTAAAAGTCCAGTTCTCTATCCATTGCAACATCTAGCTGCCTCAAACCCACAAAAATTGCCCTTGCTCAGAGCTGCTGCCATTTCTTTTGATACTAGTTATACTAGTCATCCTTGGTCAGGAGCAGTTGCCAAAAGTGGGATGGGGAGGTGTGTGTGTGTGTGTGTGTGTGTGTGTGTGTGTGTGTGTGTTCCAATTCCCAAAAGGAGTGAAGAAACAGAACACACTCATAGGTTATAACCCCAATATCTCTACCTTCCTTACCACCTACGCCTGCCAACTAGTCCCTGAGCTCAGTAATCACAAATACCATAAAAGAAACTCTGCCATTACCACCTCAGGATAAATAAGCAATGTGCTCATCAAATAAGCAGCTGAAAGCTTCCTCTGGAAACAGCAACCCAAACCATTTCACTTTTTCTGCTGGTTTCCCATAGCAGCATTTCTCCTCTACTTGAATTCAGGTGATTCTTGCATTATGCAGATCATTTTGACCTCCAAAACAAAGGGGCATTATAATAATGTGTTGTGGTCCTCCTGCCTCTCATTACCACACTATCACAGCCCAGCACATCACAGACCAGTAGCTAAAGGTAATTGGGCAAGGAACAGAGTCAAGCTGAATACAGAGAATGACTAGTCCTGTTCCTTTATTCAACAAAGTCAGGAAAGATGGCTTTCTTGAGGGAAAAAAAAATGATTCTTCCATCTTTTCTCCACATTAAAATAAATTTATCTTTATCCATCCTCATTGAGGTATGTTGAGCCTAGAGTGCTTCTAGATAGTGCTTCCTTTCCTAGATCAAGGTTTATTATTTATCAATGGAGGAATTTGCAAGTTCTGCAAGATATAGCTCTCATAATGATTTCATTGACATTGGACCTTATCCCTACCACTAGTTTTCTCCCTGATTCTTGTTAGAGCTATAATTGGCCAATTCCCATGGAATCTGTATCTGAACCATATGTTTTCTCCATAACAGAGTCACTGTCCAAGCTACCAAAATAAGAAATATTGTGCACTATTTCCCTTCACATACTAGAAATTACAGTCAAACCAAACACTCAGCATTTCTAGAAGGTTTCAGAAACCAGTTATATGAGCGTGGGGAAAGGAATATATCTATTCCTGCCTCAGTATCTTCATCTTTAAAATAGGGTAATAATAGCATTTTATTTTAAAGATGAGGGAACTGAGGCAGGCACAGGTTAATTATGTTTCATATAGCTAGTATCTGAAACCAGTTAAGAATTGAGAAGCCAGGTCCAGAGCTCTGCTCACTGTTCTACCTGTTTGCCTACTATTTACTGGAACATCTTCTCTATTCCACTCTTCCTTTTGAACTCTACTCACTCTCTAAAGCAGGGTTTCTTAATTTGGATTCCATGTGCTTAGAAAGAAAAAAAAAACATCATTTTAATTTAATTACTTTCTTTGGTAATTCTGTTTATTTTATTTTATGCTTTTAAAAACATTATTCTAAGAAGGGATCTATTAGCTTCAGCAGATTGTCAAAGAGATCTATGACACAGAAACCCTTAAGAACTCTTGATCTTATGCTTGCCTCCTCTTCCAGGAATCTTTTATTGATTCCCCCTAGAATAGGCTTCCATGAACTCTTCTGAATAGACTTTTACAATAGGAAGTCCTAAGAAACCAGAGGGCAGCATCAGAGCAGTGTAAATGATTGGCATACAAAATTTGAGGGGAAGCCAAAAATGACCAAGAAGTACAAAAGAAAACTGGAGAAACTTTGAAGATAAAATTCAAGTTCCTACTGAACAATAGTCCCTTTACCCAAAAGCTAGGTGGAAAAATTTATTTCTTTTCTATATATATAACTCTACCTTCACTTCTTTGAATCCAGTACTTCCTTTCTGGTCTCTAAGATGTACATCCTGGAAAGTCTAAATCCACTGTCACTTTATAATTACTTTCCTCAAAGATTGGTTCACTGTGAGCACAGGTTCTCCTTCACACACTTGTTTTTATAGAATATGTCATGACCCTACCATCTCTCACTTATCCTTTTGTGTTACCCTTTTTTAACTTTTCATACTAAATCAACATCCACTTTCCTTTCTTCGTGTAATTGGTACACAATATAGTAATGCCCTTCATAGTTATTTATTGTAACTTCTCTTGCTCCAATTCCCCTGGATTCCAGATGAGTCAAACACCCATTCTCCTATCTGGGTATAGAGATAGGAAGGGGTCTCACTCCTGTTGGAATCCTTTTTCCATTTATCTACATGGTAACCCTTGCTATCATAAGAGGAAGGAATGAAGCTGCTCTTCTCTCTTCCTCTTCCTCTCTCCTTCTCTCTCTCTCTCTTTTCCTTTCTCTCTCCCTCCTTCCTTTCCTCCCTCCCTCCATCTCTCTCTCTCTCTCTCTCTCTCTCTCTCTCTCTCTCTCTTTCTCTCTCTTGCTCTTGCTCTCTCTCTCTCTTGCTCTTGCTCTCTCTCTTTTCCCTCCCCCCCATGTTTCTGTCTGTGTCTGTGTCTCTGTTTCTGTCTCTGTCTCTCTGTCTCTGTCTCTGGTTCTCTGTCTCTCTGTCTCTCTGTCTCTCTCTGTCTCTCTCTCTCTCTCTCTCTCTCTCTTTCTATCTCAGTATCCACTTGGACTAAGGAGAAGAACCACTTAGTGGAAAAAAATGTGTAGTCAGTGGAATAGTTCAAAGTCATGTCCTCTGACTATAAATTCAATGATCTTTCTGCAATATTATCCAGCCTTTTGACTGCATTAAATTTCATCTTATTCAGTTTTACTCATAATTGTATTGAGATCTTTTGGGGACTGAATTTGTCATAGGAATTTATGTCTAATCTCAGTAGCTTCATTTTGCTGCATATTTAATAAACATATCATTAATACCTCCATCCAGGTCATGGATGAAAATGTTTAACAAAAACAAGGTCTACAGACTCCTTTGCAGAATAATATTTTAACTGAATAAAATAAATTATATTGGATTACAAAGGCAATGAATTATATTAAATAAACATATGAGATTTTTTTTCCCATCCAAATTCACGGACTCCATAAATGGAAACCAATAACTTAAGTAGATTTGGGAGAAATAGATGAGTGTGAGAAGAGGAAAGACAACAAATTGGACTTAGAACAAAATTTCAGATTTAAGATAACAGATATTTACATAATATTTTAAGTTAACTTCCATATTATCACTATTAAGAGCAACACCATTGCTTAGTCTCTCAGGGTTATAATTTAGATGTCCTCATGGACTCTTTACTATCTCTCATGCTATCCCTTTTCCCAATCTGCTGCCAAGGTCTCTTTATTTCATCTTTGGCACATGTCTCAGATATGCCTTCTTTTCTCGTTGATACTGCTACTACTCTGAAGACTTCCCTCACCTTATAAAGAATTATTTCAGTAGCCAGTTGGTGGGTGTGCTTGCCTCAAGTTTCTCCCTATTCCAAACTATCCTCCATTAAGCCACTAAAATGTTGTTTTTTTTTTTTTCCTAACTCACAGGTCCCACCAAGTCAATGTTCTATTCAATAAACTCCAGTGGCTCCCTATTATTTCTGGGATCAAATATAAAATATCTGGCTGATGCTCAAAGCTTTTTATAACATAGTACTCCTACACATACACACAAAAGCACTTTTCCAGTCTCTTATACCTTATTTTTTACTCTTTTATTCAGAGACATTAACCTTTTTATTATTATTTTTTTTTAGCTTTGTTTTATTTTTCCTCAAATAATGCTCCATTTTCAGTTCTAGGGATTTCCTTTAATTGTCCACTGTAACTGGAATACCCTCTCTCCTTGTTTCCACCTACTAACTTTCTTCCAGTCTTAACTAAAACACCATTTTCTTTCTTTTTTAAAAAGCTTTTTTTTTTTTAAATTTTCAAAACATATGCACGGATAATTTTTCAGCATTGACCTTTGTGTAGCCTTGTGTTTCAGATTTTACCTTCCTTTCCCTACCGCCTCCCTTAGATGGCAACTTTCCAAGATATGTTAAAATACATGTTAAATTTAATATAAATAAACACATTTATACAATTCTTTTGCCGCACAAGAAGAATCAGATCAAAAAGAAAAGTAAATGAGTAAGAAAACACAATGCAAATGAACAACAACAAAAAAGAGTGAGAATGTTATGTTGTGATCCATATTCAGTTTCCACAGTGCTCTCTCTGGGTATAGATGGCTCTCATCATCACAAGATCATTGGAACTGATATCAGTGATCTCATTGTTGGAAAGAGTCACATTCATTGGAATTGATCATCATATAATTTTGATATTGCCGTGTACAATGATCTCCTGGTTCTGCTCATTTCACTCAGCATCAGTTCATGTAAGTCTCTCCAGGCCTCTCTGAAATCATCTGCTGGTCATTTCTTACAGAACAATAATATCCCATAACATTCATATACCATAATTTATTCAGCCATTCTCCAATTGATGGGCATCCATTCAGTTTCCAGTTTTTAGCCACTACAAAAAGGGCTGCCACAAACATTTTTGCACATGTGGGTCCCTTTCCCTCCTTTAAGATCTCTTTGGGATTAAACCCAATAGAAACACTGCTGGGTCAAAGGGTATGCACAGTTTGATCACTTTTGATATAGTTCCAAATTGCTCTCCAGAATGGTTGGATCCATAAAACACCATTTTCTACCCTCCTTTTCTATTTTTCTATTTTCTATTTTCTAACCCTCCTTTAATTCTAGTGTTTTTCCTATTTTAATTATGTCCTATTTTCTCCATATATAACTTGTTTGTACATATCTGTTTGTAGTTTCTCCAAATTGATTGTGAACTCCTTGAGAATAGGGACTATCTTGTCATTTTTAATATCCTCAGAATTTTGCACACCATGTGACACATAGTATGCACTTAAATGTTTATTGACTGACTAGCTGACAAATACAGAAGCAGCTAGGCAGCACCATGAATTCAAAGATAGAACTGTTGTCAGGAAGACCTGAGTACAAATAATTGCTACTTAGGAGAATCTGGGAAAATTACAACCTTTATCTGTCTCTGTTTTCTGAATTATAGGTGAAGATAATAATAATAATAATAGATAGATTAGAATAAAAGATAACAAATAATAATATATAAAGATAAGATAATAAAGATAAGATAATAATAGCATTTGCTCCAGAGGGCTGCTGTGGGGATTAAATGAGATAATATTTTTAAAGACTGCTTATCACAGTCTTGGCATAGTACTTAATAAATTCATATTTCCCTCCTTTCCCAAGACATATTATATTATTTCATTTTATCATCACAACAACCCTGTAGAGTAAGCATTATTATTCCATTTTTTTGGATGAGGAAATTGAGACAGAGAGAGTTCAAATGACTTACTTAGAGTCACATAATTAGTAAGTCTCTGAGGCTGGAAACAAGTCAAAGTCTTAATTAATGCACCATTCTATCTCCCAAGGTCTTGGAGGTATTGTAATTTCAAGTGATAATGAATTTTAAAGTACATCAACCTTGGTGGGTGGGGAAGTAAATGATGATAGAAGTCATGTGTTATTCATAAGATAGTTGACTTATAACTAGAAGGAACCTTAGAGATTATTTAGTGCAACTCTCATTTTTTTAAGTGAGAAACCTGAGTCACAGAAAAGCAAATATATCCAAGTCACACAGAATATAAGTTAACATGTCAAGGTGAGTCAATAGTTTTTTCATCAAGATTTCTGACTTTATTCCTGGGACTTTCCAGAGAACACTGTCACCTAGGTTACAGACCACCTACCTGCAGTTTCTTAGATACTGATATTTCCCAGGAAGCACTGAATCAGCCCTGGATTCTGACACCTACCTATGGCCTCTGCCTTCAGGTCTTTTTCATCTTGGGATTCAGCCTGTTTGGTTGTAGTAACTCTCCTTATTTCAAGGTCTTCTTCAGTATTCCCAGATTAAATTCACCTCTGATTGACAGCTCCTGTCTCCTGAAGGCTATCCCCAGGTTTTACTAAAACCTATTCCTGACTACTTACAATCATCTCTCCTGGTTCCTGGAGGATTAAAAATGACCACCTGCAACAAGATTGAACATTAAGAAAATTCTAGTCTATTCATCTCTCTCCCACAATGGAATTCTTTTTAACAACTGATAATCATGAACTAATTCACCAATGATTAGCATAACCTTTAATACTTTCCTCATTTTAATGATTCTGAACTGTCAACTTTATTGTAATTGTACAAACCTAGTGTTCCATCCCCCTTCTTGTTCTCTTATTCTCAACCCCTCAATGTTTCACTCAAGATCTATCAACTCCTTCCACTATGTTCTCTGAAATGTGTGTTCCATAGTTAACCAGCTTATTCTCCTTTTATCTTCTAGCACTCACTAAGTCATAGTTTCTTCTAATGAGGTTGTATTTCTGACCATTCTTTCCAGTACTATTTGTACTTTCACTCATACCCCTGATGCACTCACCATAATAGAAAACCTGAAAACTCTTATTGTTACTTCTAGACCCTTCCTCACAAACACTCAGTAATCTTTCTTCTTTTGATATTCATTCAATCTAAATTGATGACCCAATCAAAGTTCTGGTGGTTGTTATGTACAGATTTCCAAGATACTCTCCTTCTTTCTTCAATGAGTTCAGCACTTGGCTCATGATTGTTTCTTTTCAACTCCTATCATATAGTAAATTCCTTCAATGTATATAGTAATACTTCCTTAAATATCCTAAGCACCTCAACTTACATATTTTTCATTATCTATATTTCCAACTACCTCAGCTTTACACATAGATGATTGTACCATTGATTTTGCCAGCACACACAATTGTTTCATTTCCAACAATTTTGGAATTATTTTATCTGATAATAATTTGTCATTTTATCTCTCTCTCTGTCTTAAATCTTGGAATCCTGTTTTTTGGTCCTTTAAGTGATCCAATTTCTCCAGCATTTTGTTTTCTAACCATTTCATCTTTGCCAGCATACTCTCCCTCATCCTTATCTCACTTCCTTGGTGAAACTATGCAACTATACAATGTCTCTTACATTCAAGTCCCTTGTCCTCTTTATCCTATCATTGATCATGTCTTGCCTTTTTGAATTATTTCTACCATCCATTTCCTTTGACTTTGTTCATGGCTACTGAAAAGAATTGTGGGAAAAATCAGAAAACCATGTTGACTGGGTCCACTACAGGTTTATGTTGAATAATGTCAACTACAATCTAATTGCATCTAGGCAAATAACTTCTCAACTGAGAATGTCACTTCATACTTCATTGACAAATATTGAGTCCATTCACAAAGAGCTCCCCCTACTCTCTTCTTCCTCTTCTTACCTCTGTCAAATAACATTCCCCATGATCTTTTCCTTCACTACTATTTCATAATCTATCAAGTGAATGTGGTTCTCTTCTACATATACTTTAGAATCACTTTAGCCTGTCTTTTCTAGCAGAATTTCTCTTTTATCATCTTCACTCTCTCCAAGTTTTCAGTTTTTCCTTATATATTAGCTGTTTTTCTGCTGCCTAGAAATATGACCATGTCTCCCTTATTCTTATTTCTTAAAATGCTTATTTGATCTTAACATCTTATCCTCAGTCCCTCCTTAGCTATTGTCTGATATTCTGCTTGTTTCATGTATATACTTATTTGAAAAAGTCATTTGCATTCAGTGACTCCATTCCCTCTCCTCCCATTATTTTCTAAATTCTCTTTAACATGACTTCTAACTTGCAACTAAATCTACTCTCTAAAATTATCATTAATTTCTTAATTGCTAATGATCTTTTTTTCCAGTCTTCATCCTCCTTGACACTTGTAGTCTTTAAACTGCCAATCATATTCTTTTCTGAGATACTCTTTCCTACCTAAGTTTTAGTGATGCTGATCTTTCCTGATTTTTTTTTTAGTCTGCTCCTTCTCAGTCTCCTATGCTAGTTCTTCATAAAAATCAAATCTGCTAACTCTGTTTGTAACCCCATGATTTTGTTCTTGGTGCTCTTTATTTCACTCTACTATTTCTTTTTTAGTAATCTCATAATATGAACATAAATTCACTATTCACATCTATGGAGATGCTCTCAGATCTATTTATCTGAGCTCTAACTTTTTCCTCAAGCGCATATCTTCTACTGCCTCTTGGACATTTTGAACTGTATGTTCACTCATACCCCTGATGTACTCACCATAATAGAAAAACCTGAAAACTCTTATTGCCACTTCTAGACTCTCCCTTACAAACACTCAGTAATCTTTCTTCTGTTGATATTCATTCAATCTAAATTGATGACCCAATCAAAATTCTGGTAGTTATGTATAGATTTCCAAGACACTCTCCTTCTTTGTAAGTAATTTAACATTTACAAGAATGAAATTATCTTCCAATCTTTCTCCTAAACTTTCCACTCTTTAAACTTATCTATTACTATTGAGGTAACTATCATTCTTTTAGTCATTTGGGCTCACAATTCAAGTATTAGAATTACAATTATCAAATATTGATATCAAATATGATGTTATTATTTATCAATTATACCTGTATAATATCTAATATGTCTAGCTCTTTCTCTCATTTGATACAAATGCCTGGCCAATATATGTTCTTATTAATTTATATTTAGATTATTGCAATAACTTCTGGTTGGTTTCTATGTCTTTTTACCATTCTCAGCTCACAAGGTGATTTTCCTAAAGTTTAGATTTAACCTTGTCACTCCTGGGTTTAATTAACTCTATTGACTCATTACATTCAGAACCAAAAATGAAGTCTTTTGTTTGACTTTTATGTAGGTGGATAGCATATTCCTTCATGAGTTTGTAACTGATTAGAGTATTTTTTTTCCTTTTTTAATTAAACCTTTTTATTTTCAAAATATATACAGGGATAATTTTCAACATTCACCCTTACAAAATCTTGTGTTCTAAATTTTTCCCTCCTTTCCCACACCCTTCCCATAAATGACAATTTGATTTGAGTATTTATAATAGAATAATTCACTTATGCACAATTATTCTTCAAGGAACATTGTTGTTACTGCATAAATATTCCCTTGGATCTGCTCATTTCACTCTTCATTACTTCATTCAAGTCATTTTTTTCAAAAAAATCAATCTGGTTGTCATTTTTTTATAGTAGCATTCCATCACAATCATTGGCTATAAGTTATTTAGTCATTCCCCAGTTGATGATCATCCCTTAAATTTCTAGTTGCTTGCTACCACAAAGAAAAATTGCTATTAACATTTTATAACAGGTGTCTACCTGTCAAGACAAACTCAAGAACTCCATAAACACAATTACAAAACACTTCTCACATGAATAAAATCATATCTAAACAAGTGGAAAAATATCAATTGTTCATGGCTAGGCCAACTTAATATAATAAAAATGACAATTTTGCCTAAGTTGATTTGCTTGTTCATGCCATACCAATCAAACTGCCAAAATATTATTTTGTTGAACTAGAAAAAATAATAGCAAAATTCATCTGGAAAAACAAAAAGTTAAGAATATCAAGGAAATTAATGAAAAATATGAAAGATGGTGGCTCAGCAGTACCAAACCTAAAACTGCATTATATAGCAACAGTCATCAAAACCATTTGGTACTGGCTAAGAAATAGAGTGATAGATCAGCGGAAAAGATTAGATACATATGACACAATAATCAAGACCCATAGTAATACAGTATTTGATAAGCCCCTGAATTTTAGCTTCTTGAATAAGAATTCACTATTTGATAAAAATTGGTGGGATAACTGGAAAATAATATATATCAGAAATTTGACAAAGACCTACATGTCACATTCCATACCAAAAAATATAAAAATGGATACATGATTTGGGAATAAAAGATGATACCATGAAAAGATTAGGAGTACAAGAGATATTTTACCTATCAGATCTTTGGAGAAGGGAAGAATTTATGACCAAAGAACAACTACAGAATATTATGAAAGACAAAACTTTTTTTGCCTTTATTTGGTTATATTAAATGAAAAAGGTTTTTGCACATACAAAATCAACAGAAACAAGATTAAAGGGAAGTACAAAGGTGGAAAAACATCTTTACAGTCAGTGCTTCTGATAAGGCTCTCATTTCTAAAATATTTAAAGAACTGTGTCAGATTTATAAGAATATAAATCATTTCTCAATTGATAAATGATCAAAGGATATGAACAATTTTAAGATGATGAAATTAAAGCCATTTAAAATTATATGAAAAAATGCTCTAAATCACTATTGATTAGAGAAGTGCAAATACAAACAACTCTGAAGTATTTCCTCACACCTGTCAGATTGGGCTAAGATGAAAGGAAAAGATAATGATAAATGTTGGATGGGATGTGGGACAACTGGGACACATATATTGTTGATAAAGTTGTGAAGTGATACAAGCATTCTGGAGGACAATTTGGAACTATAACCAAAGTATCATAAAACTGTGCATATTCTTTGACCTAGCAGTGCCATTACTGGGTCTATATCCCAAGGATATCATGGAGGAGGGAAAAGGACCCACATGTGCAAAAATGCCTGTAGCATCTCTTTTTGTGGTCACAAATAATTGGAAAATCAATTGGGAATGGCTGCACAAATTGTAGTTCATGAAGGTAATG
The DNA here is from genome assembly GCA_023553655.1 of Myrmecobius fasciatus. Lineage (NCBI taxonomy): Eukaryota > Metazoa > Chordata > Mammalia > Dasyuromorphia > Myrmecobiidae > Myrmecobius > Myrmecobius fasciatus. The sequence goes on from JAJPUD010024940.1 coordinate 13,648, forward strand.
AAATATTATTGTCCCATAAAACACAATGAACAAGCTGATTATGGAAAGACCTGGAAAGATTTACATGAACTGATGCTGAGGAAAACAAGCAGAACCAAAAATAATTGCATACAATAACAGCAACACTGTGTGGTGATCAGGTATGAAAGGCTTGATTTTTCTGAGGAGTTCAGTGATCCAAAGCAATTCCAATAGACTTTGTATAGAAAATGCCATCTGCATCCAGAAAAAGAAAAAGACTGAATGTAAATTAAAAAAAAAAAAAACCTTTTTATAACAAATAGGTTATTTTTTTCCTGACCACTAGCAGAAACAGACATAATAGTAGCATCACTAGGTCAAAGGGTATACATGATTTTATGACTCTTTGAGAAAAATCCCAGATGATTATCCATTTTAAAAAATAATTTTTATTCCACTTTAAGTTCTGAAATGTTGCCCTCCTCTTCACTTCCCATTTTATGAACTAGTAGCACTGCCTTTCTTGCTGATTCTTGCACATGACACCACTTCTCCATTCCTAGGCTTTTCTTTGATTTTCCACTGATTTTGGAATTCTCCCCCATCTTATTCTTCCTTTTATATCCCTTGAGTTCTTTCAAGTCTCAATACAAATGCAATCCAAACTAGTGCCTTCCCACTGAGATTATTTCCAAACTATATCTATCTCTCTATCAATCAATCTATCTATTTATTTATCTACCTACCCATCTATAACTATTTATTTATATCTACCTATTTATATATATATACATATATGTATGTATATATATATCTTTATCTATGTATCTCACCTTAAATATACATAGTTGATGCACAATCTTCTCAATTAGATTGTGAATTCCTAGAGAGTAATGACTGATTTTTCCTTTCTTATCTGTTTCTAGTTCTTAGCAAAGTGCCACAGATATTAAAAGTCATATATTTTAAAGGGAGGAGAAAGGAGACTTGCACTCCAAAGAGACTTTTCTCTGACTAAGACTTCAGCACATAGTAAGCATTTCATTATTACTTGTTAGTTTGACTAGCGTTATCATGGATGAGATTTGAACACATATTCTTTATTTATAATCTCAGTATTCTTTTCACTAAAGAGCTTCATGAATTCAGACAAGAGTATTTTAAGAAGGGTTCCTCAAAATATACACTGAAATTTCTAGGATGATTTGCTCAATGTTCATTGACTTGAAGAAATGGAAAGAGAGTAAGTCAGTCTTTCAAGCCACTTATTGACCACCTATTATGTATCCAGCACTGAGAGGTATACAAATATAAGAAAGATAAAATATGTTGTTGATATTCCCAAGAAACTCAGCATTTAGTCAAGGGAGCAAATTATACCCACATAAAACAATTAGAAAATAATTGACTCTTAAACTACCTGATGTTGATGTTTCAGTGTGTACCAAAAAAAACTGTTACATGCTATAGATAATAAGAGCTCAGAGATAGTAAGGATTGGATTCTTTATGACTGAAATTATTTCCTTGTAAGAAATAAGAAGAAAGATATCCTGTGAAAATGGTGTGCTTTTGTGTTTTTATAGTTAGACTGTTGGAATTCTTCGGAAGAAAGATTCTAGATTCTCCCTTATATCACTAAGGAATGGGAAAACAGTAGTATTCTCATTTGCCAGGAGAGTAAACCAATGTAGACCCATCAAAAATTATCTTATTCTTAATTATTAGAACACATGAGTCTAGTTAACTCAAACTTCATGATATAGTTGAAGACCAAGATGCACATTTTTGAAATAAATTCATAATATCAAAGTCAGGAGATAAGCTTATATCCTACATGGCACAGTTTATACAAATATTTAATAGTAAATATTATAACATTATTAGATATTAGATTATAAGCTCCTTGACAGCAGGGGCTATCTTATTACATCTATATTTCCAGTCTTTAGAGTAGTCCTTAGCAAATAATAAGCATTCAATAAATGTTTTTAATTAATTCAGATTAACTTTGGAAGACTTACATGGTACAAGCAATCAATTGATCAGTCCATCAAAATGTGTATTAATGGTTTACTCTCTGTCAGAAACTCTGCTACTGATGAAAGAATTTTGCCCCAAAGAATTCCTGCAGCATTGGAATGCTCTAGTAGGATATACAACACATGGCACACGTGGTTCAGTAGATCCAATAATCTGCTGAAGAGTCAGGAGAGTAAGTAACAATGGAAGTAAAACCCAAAGATAGTGCAGTTTGGTTTCATATTTTTGTTCCATACAGTCGTTAGATTAAATTTAAAAAAATCTGATATAGGTTACAGGTGTGATTAATGACAGTGGATTTAGAGCCATAATTTCAAAGTAGTTTTTCCAAAGACAAGCAATGTTATATAATTACAAGATAAATTAAGTCAGTCTTTCTGAATCTGAAATCCTTGACTTTCCCTTTCTCTGTTGAGGGAAGTAAGTCAAAATGTTTTTGGTCAAAGGCATTCCTCTGAAGCTAGCTAATTCATTGTATGAAGAGTACAAGTGATCGCAAAGGTGATGCTGAAGACAAGAATATTTACAAGAAGGCAAGGCTTCTAAGTGGTGGAATTTCTGGTGGTAGAGATAACCTTTGAACCTAAGGTTGAGGGGGTCACACTAAATAATGAGAATGGCTCCATTGCCAACCTTCCTGTACAAAATTTTATTGGTATTCAGCAACAGAGCTTAGCGGGTACACAGCTGGAGGAGAAACAACAGCAATAAGCTAATATTAGAACATCCTGATTCACATACCATTAGGGTTGGCCTTCTCAGTAGGCAGGCACAAAGCTGCATGTTATAATTTAGTCTGGCCCTTTCTAATTAGCTAAAATACCTAAAACCAACATTAAAGAAATTTCAGTTTTGACAGAAGACATTTAAAAATCACCTACATAGAACAACTAGAAAGCATATTAGACATAGGATAAGGATACTTGAGGACAAGTCCTAATCCTGATGTGTGATGTTTAAGCCAAGTCATTAACAACTGTCTGAGGCTCATTTTTTTTTAATTTTAAAAATTGGAATACTAACAGTTGTGTTACCTGCCATGCATAGCTGTGAAAATATTTTGTGAACTATAAAGCACTATATTTCCTGTGAGCTATTACTGTGACTATGACCCAGACATACTACATACTATATACTGAGAAGGTTGAAAAGATCATAGAATCTCCTTCTACCAATCCTGTTTTCTTTTTTGCAAGTTTCATTCTTTGCTCCTCGTTTTATTCTCTGAAACCAAAAAGTTATAAGACCTTCAAAAATGGTAAAATGTGTTTGACTAAATCCTTTAGTCTATCAGTCAATAAATCTTTATCAAATTTGCACTACATGTTAAGTTATGGGACTGCAAAAACAAAATCACAATGATCTGTGATCTCAAGAAGCTTACATTCTATCAGGAAAAAAATATTTATTTATAAGCAAATCTAAATGATATAATTCTAAATACACAGTAAATTGGAGTGGAACACTGGAAACAGGGGAGATTGGAAAAGAGGTAGTATTTGGACTTAAATCCAAATATAATTTGAGATTACATGAGACAGACTTAAGAAAGAAATTCATTCCAGATATGGGGAATATCATGTATAAAAGCGAAGACACAAGAAATGGAACACTTTATGAGAAGAATAACAAGCAGGTTAGTTTGCCTGGCTTGAAGAGTTCATAAAAGACCCTAATGTTTGAATAAGCTGGAGAGATAGGTTGCAACCAGATTATTAAAGGGTTGAAATATCGAATCAGAGAATTTACATTTTATTCTAGAGGCAATAAGAAAACCAGTGGAGCTGTGAGAGTGGAACAGAGACATTATCAGATCTGTACCTCAGGAAAATTATATTGGTAGCTAGGTGGATAGTGGATTAGAGAGTGGAGAGCATTAAGGTAGGGAGCATTTCCAAAGTTATTACAAGTCTAGGTTAGAGATTATGAAAGCCTGTACTTCAGCAGCAGTTGTATGAGTGGAGAGCAGATAATGGGAGAGATGTTATGGAGCTTAAATTAACAAAACCAAGCAATTCATATTGTTTGGGTTCAGGGAAAATAATGAGTCAATGATAACTAGACTCTAAATCTGTGAAAATGGAGGAAGTTGGGAAAAGGATTTTGAAGATAAGATTACAAGTTCTGCCTTGTACATGCTGAAGTTGAGATGCATATGGGACAAACAGTTGGAAATGACCAATATGCACTTGGTAATATGTTATTGGAACACAAATGACCAAGAGTAGGGTTGATCATGTAGGTAGCTAGGCCCACAAGAACTATATACAAGGGTAGCAAAAGAATAGATTGATGTGACTGCTAAGTAACTATGTTCATTAAAAGATATTGAAAAATGGAAGACATGCCATAGAATGAAAGAAGGAAAGGATTTTGCCCTGATTTTGTTTTTTTTTTTTTTTAATAAAGCTTTTTATTTGCAAAACATATGAGTGACCTTTCAACATTGACCTTTGCAAAAAAACTTTTTTTTTTCCCAAGCTTTTCCTTT
>JAJPUD010024941.1:0-18140 GCA_023553655.1 Myrmecobius fasciatus
TTTTTTTTTTTAAAGGTGTGGGGTCTGTTTAAGGCAAAGGTGGGACAGCTGCTTTAATTTGCCCTGGGGCAGTTCTGCTGATTGAGTTATTTCAAGAACTGGGCAGTTCTGCTGATTGAATTATTTCTGGTGCTGATCAGTCCTGTTGATTGATTGATTGCTTTAAGGTGCTGTGTAATGGCAACTAGGTCTGATGCTCATCAGAGGTTCAGTGGTTCACAATCTACCCCCCACAAAAGGCAGACCCTCCAAACCACCTGCCCACAATCAGGACAGATTGGTCCAAGAGGCCCGCAAAGGACTCCCAGGTGTGTGAAAAGCACAACTCTCCCACTCCTGTTCCGACTCCTGTTCCAGCTGGGTTCAGCAGACCACCCCCCTGCCCAATTAAAACAGACCTGTTTTGAGGTTCTTCCAGAGTATCTTCTTCTAGAAATATGTTGTCCTCCAGATATTGTGGATTTTTTTGCTTCAAAATCAGTCTAGAGGCTTCATATGTTGTTGGTTTGAGGGAAGGTTAGAAGAGGTTACAGAGACTCCTGTCTGATCTCTGCCACCATGGCCCCACCCTGAACTGACTTATGAAATAGTATCTATCTGCATTATTTTTCAACCTCTTTCCAAGTCATTTATGTGTGATTTCAGCTTCCACTGTGTTGCGTTGCCATTTTGACTTCAAAAAACTAACTCCCTTCCAATTTTACTCAGTACTTTTTAAGTTTACTATTATTCTATGTTGATACTGGTTCTTATTTATATCTTTAATAAATATTCAGTTTTAGTCTTGTTTCCTCCTAGGATTTGTTTTAGTAGTATTATATTCTCTAGTCTTGGAAGGAACCTTTAAGGGAGGTCATGTAGTCCAAATTTTTTATTGTATGGTTAAAAAAAAAAATAGTCCTAAGAGAAGTTATATAACTTGCCTATAGTTAACAGTAAACAGATCTTCTTGCTTCAAATTCCGTGTTATTTTTGGGACCCCTTCTTTTAATTTCACTTTTGATTTTTTTTTAATTTTAATTTCTCTTAAATCTTTGGACCCTCTAGCTAAAGAGACTTTCAAATTTCATGTGTTATTCTCTTTTATTTTTGACTGATATACCTCAGAATTTTTTCTTTGTCTTTATTTGATATGTTTTCATTTTCTCCTGTTAGTTTTTTTAAATCAATTTTATTTTAATCTTTCTATTCTAATTTTCCAGTGGCTTTTTGAGCATCTCTCACAATACTATTCTCTTGGAAGTCCTGTTTACAGTATTATCATTAATAGTAACAGCATATTTTGTTTTTGTATTTGATAGCTTGGAGGAATTATAGTACAAGTTAACATAGCTGAGCACTCTACAATTATTACATTTATGGATTATCATGATGGATCTGCTACATTTCTTTTAATAAATCATACCAAGGATGAAGTCATTGAATATAAACAAAGGTAAGTTATTCATAAATATAGGTATTGTCTGGTTTGTTACCAAAATCAATGAATCTATTATGATAAATTCCTTAAAGTTTTGAAAATGGAATGGGGTGAAAGAAACATTTACTTAATGATGGATCATAGATTGAGTGAAAGAGAAATTAGTTTGATAAGTAACTGCAAAATTCAATTCAGTTCAACAAATTTTCATTATACACTTATTTTATGCAAGACACTTCACTATTTTTTAGGCATTCAGAAAGAAATGAAACAGTTCCTGTCCTCAAGAAGTTTACATTCTTTATAAACAAAGCCACACATTTTATAGCTCAGTGGAAAGCTAGCTTATAGGTTCTCCTTGGAGAAGTAAATAAAGGAGCTATAAAGTTTTATTGTATCTTCACAGGGAACAAGGAACATTTTTAATGAGAGATTTAGTTATCTCCAAATGTAATGCCTATAAGTCTTTATAGTAATACCATTAAAATAATTGCAGTTTACATCCATTAATATCCAAATGAGTATGAAGAAATAGAGTTGTACAAAGAATTATTAAACCTCTCCAAATTATGATATTCATGATATTCATTGATAGGATATTCTTGACTAAAGATCAAAGGTAGAAATAAGTGAAAATATGTATCAGAGATTGAAGGAATAAGAAAGGCCAAAAACAAAAGCTACACAGAAACCTCACACTGAGATAATTAGTTTCTTTTAGAAAAGGATTTGAAGGTATTGGGCACAGAAAATGCCAAATAACATCACACAAAAATTTGAATTGATCATATTTTAACACATAAATTATTTTTTAATGCGTTAAATCAGGCTGTGTGTAGATGCCAATTTTTAAGAGCATTTATCAGTCAATTTGCTCTATTTAAATGAGTTATTGATAGTAAAAAACTGAATGTAGGTGGAAGACATCATTGATAGCAATGATGAAAAAAGCCTTAAAAAGCCTCCTAGTTAGGGATAGTGTAATTGTCCAAGATAGAAATTAAAGAGGAGCAATTTACAATATTAATTTCTTGGTAAAGTTTTAAAATTCATTTTGAAATTAAATACATAGAGATATAAAAGAACATTTCCATGTATACACAACAAAAAAAAGGGGATTTAGTATAAACCACATGACTTTATATTTCATACTGTTTACTTAAAAAAACCCAAAACTATAGAAGTATTATACATTGTTTTCCAAGATATTCTGCTTTCTATGGTTCCTTTTGAAATGTCTTTTATTCCCTTCCCTCCCCAACCTGTCTCTGGAGGTAGATAACATCTTTTTGATCCTTTTTAGTTGATTTGAGTATTTGTAATACTCAAAATGACTTAGTTGCTTAAAGTTATTCTTAAAACAGTACTGTTATTGTATACAACATTCTTTTGGTTCTGATCATTTTACTCTTCATTGTTTCATGCATGCCTTTCTATATTTGTCTAAAACAAAGGAGTTATCACACAATAGAATTCCATCACAGTCATAAACCACAGCTTTGCTTAGCTATTCCTCATTTGACAGAAGGAATTTCCTGCAATTTCCAGGGTTTTTTGCCATCACAGAAATAACTGCTTTTAAATATTTTAGAAAATATAGATTTTTTTCTTTTTCCCTCATCATCTTATTGAGCAGAACTAATAATGATATTACTGGGTCAAAGATATACATAAATTGCTCTACAAGCTGAGAAGAAAGAAGGAATTTGTAAGGAATGTCTTCAATTTTTAGGTGAATTATAATGAGAGGTCCTTAAGCTAAGACCATGGAAATGGAATTGCCTTAGGATACTTGAAGAGATAAGAGAAAGTTTGGAATAATATAGCTATGGATATAGAAAATTTATCAGAGAAAAGCCAACAGGGTTTTACTGTCTCTGCTGTATGTTAGAAATTACTAAGCCCAGGGGCTTAAAATTTTTAAATGACAATAATAATCAGCCCTGAACTCACAATCTGATGGGGGAAGACAATTTGCAAAAAGCTGTATTGCACAAAAATAGATATGTATTGGTTAAATTGGAGATTATATCAAAGATTAACCAAGATTGAGATAGGCTTCTTGCAGGAGGTAGGAATTTGGCTGACACTTGTAAAAAGCCAGAAAGCAGTTAATAAAATGGGAGAAAATCCTAGGCATGAGGAATAGTTGCCAGTGAAAATGCACCAAGTTGGGAAATGGAGTGTATTTTGCAAGGATCCCAGTGCCATTTGTTCATGAGTATGTGGAAGAGAGTAAGGTGTATAAAGACTGCAAAGGTATGAAGAGGTTTAAAATCCAAACATAATACTTTACATTTGATCCTTGAGATAATAGAGAACCCTCACACTTTGTTGAATGAGGGTATTATTTTTAAAATTCATTTTAATGTTGTGGCCAACTATTAAGCTTATATCTGTTTTTCTCTTCATGTCTGACTAGTCAGCTTTTGATGTCGTTTACATTTTTTATTTGTTAGTTGTTAGACCATTCTGTACACTTTTTTTTTTTGTAGGATCATTTTCCATTTTATCAGTGTCTGAAATATTTTCTGGTTTTTCAGAGGAGTCTAGCATAATTTGCAAATTTCATGATTGTTTACTTGGCTTATTTGTAATTATAGAATTTGGCTGTGGTTCTGTCTTTCATTCATTCCATCAATCCTGATACCCAGGCAAGGAAGAAAAAAAAAAAGTACAATGGGGAGAGTCATGAATTTGGGGTCAGTGCATCAGGCATCAAAGCTTGGCTTTTTCACTACCTTTGTAACTTTCGGGTAAATTACTTATGAAAACTGAGATTCAGAGAATTAATCTGCAAAATAGTTGAGTAATAGATGACCTCTAAAGGTAGGGAGGTAGACTGACATAATCCTCCTGGCTGGGCTTGAGTCAGAAGTGAATTCAAATTCAGTCTCAGACACTTAACTAGCTATTGTGATCCTGGAATCACAAAGCCATCTGCCCTTTTCCTCAGCTGTACAATGGCGATAATAATAGCCCCTTACTCACAAAGTTGTGAGCATCAAATGAGATAGTATTTTTTGAAATACTTAGCATGATACTATGGAACACAAATATTTCCCTCTTATATTTAATACCTAATTGTTGCATTAGGATCCAGAAACCACTCAGTATAGGAATCTCTCTTAGAGATTCACTGAGACCAAGATCCAGTCGGACAGTATTCTTTATCATTGTTTGTTCTGACAGGTTGGGGTGGGGCTGATTCTTCCTGTTATCATTTATCAAGGCAGGTGATGAAAATTAATGTCTCTTTGACCAAGATTTGAGTGACCTTCATGTAATCCATTTTAATATAGCCCATATCTCTCAGTTAACTAGTCTGATTGTTACTCCTTGGGAACACCTCCTCTTTGAAGGCCTTATAACTGTGATTCCACTGCCATTAGGGGTCTTTGGTTTGAGAGATGGCCAAATGACTGTCTTTTACTTTATTAATAAAATAATTAAACTACACAGAAAGTATGTCTCAAAACTTTAATCATCATAGTTTCTGGCACATAGTAGATACTCTGTCCTCCCTTTACATTCTAAATCTTTGATATTGTTTGCTTTTTTTTTTTTTGAGTGATCATGACTTCTGATTTCACTGACTGCCACCAAAGTATCAAGTAAGGTTTCATAAAATAAGAAAAATTATGCTGTATAGGTATACATCACTGATGATTCATTATGTTCATTTGTTAGTGTTCAGAATGTTGCTGTCTGGTAAATGGTCTCCAGTACATAAAGCATTTCTTTCTTTTTTTTTGGCTGAGGCAATTGGGGTTAAGTGACTTGCCCGACGTCATACAAGTAGGAAGTGCTAAGTGTCTGAAGCGAAATTTGAACTCAGGTCCTCCTGACTTCAGGGCTGGTGCTCTATCCACTGCATCACCTAGCTGTCCCTACTTAAAGCATTTCTTAAAGTAAAAGTTTCCATTGCCATCTTGCTTACAATAAACATTACATTTTCCTTGCTTCAAAGATAACCTTATGTATCTCAATTTGAGTTATTTTACAGTACAAATTAATGAGTTGGTGATATTGACTTGCATTTTAAGTAGTTAAATTCTTATGTAAGATATTATTTTTATTGTGTATTTTAGTTGTCTCACTGAAATGGAAGACATGCTTCCTCCTGGTAAAGCAGCCTTGTATACTTGGAGTGATCCCATAGGCTGTAGAAAACTGACTTGGAAATGTGGAAAGAGTCGTGGTGAAGTAACACAAAAAGATGTATGTATTTTGATTGGAGTTTACAATTATAAAAGATTTAGATATCTTCTTTGGGTCACAGGAAAATATTAAACTTACAGACCTGCTGACTTAGATTAAAAAAAATTTCATTTCTTTTAGTTCTATTTTAATTTCTTTTTGAATACTTATGAAAGTATGTACTTTTTCCAGGACATTTCCATATCGAAGTTTCTTCCAATATGATAGGCTTCTCTTGATTACCTGGGGAAAATAATTTAAAAACATATCCATCTTAGAGAGTCTACATTTCAGCCTATATTCTTAGTATATTATTGCTTGTTATCCAAAAAGAAATATTAGATGAATAGCTAGAAAAATTATTTATTTTAAAGAATACAATAAAATATCATTATTTGACATTCTAATGTTGAAATATTTTATTAAACCTGAGTACTTATGCATAAAGTAGACGAAGATAATCTATAGAAACCATAGTTTATGATAATAAATATCATATGATTAATTTTTACAGATAATTATCAATTAAAATAATTACCTCGTTCTTTTATTACCTTGCTGTGTGACCATAGATAAAGCTTATAATCTATCAGGAGCTCTTGTTAGTTTATAAATAATGCAGGGACTAGATGAGCTTTAAAGTATCTCCCAATTTTGAAAGTTAGTATTTTAAAACTAATTTCCTTATTCAATATTATATATATTCCAACTTTTCCATTACCATAATAGAGTATTCTTTGATAAAGAATAAAAGTTTAGCATGTTAAATTCTTCAGGGAAATTTAGTTTAACTAGTAAGTGTTTGATTGATGTTTGCAAAAGTTTTTGTTTGCAGTTCTAAAGCCACAATAATGTCATATATTTTAAAGATCATGGTAGGATATACAACTTCCAGGTTAAAGGCAAGCCAGCAAGCATTTATTGGTCTGTTCTGAAGAGGCTTATTTAGTCCCCACTCCAGCTCTGATGAGGCAATCTAAATGATGCCCTCCTCCTTTGAAATAGTGAACCAAAATAAGGTAAGGTCTCTGTACACTTTTGGTTCCAGTAGCAGGCTAATAATTTTGTGGCTCTGACTTCAGCTCCAACAGTGTTTTATGGGATACATACATGACATGATTGGTAGAGTGCTAGACTCTTTGAGTTTGGAAGGATCTAAATTCAGCTCCTTTCTCAAGCACTAAATAGCTATATAACTCAGGACAAGTTACTATATAAATATAAGATGAGGATCTTGTTTCTCTCATATTTAATCTGGGAATAATAATAGGACCTACTTCTTGGTCATGTTTGTGGAAAGATCAAATGAGATCATTTACACACACACACACACACACATATAATATGTATGTATATGTGTATATACACATATATTATGTGTGTGTATGTAAAATAACTGCAAATGTTTGAGTTCCATATAAATGTAATTCCATATAAACAGTAATTAGGCTATAGTATCTCATAAGTTCATGTTTTAAATTTCTCACAATTGGGTACACTGAGAGTTGCTTATAAAAGAAAAAGAGTAATGTCAATACATATAACTGATAGCCCATAAAAATAGAATGTTAACTTGTATTTTGCATGTGCAATAATTTTTAAAATATAGACTTAATAAGTTCTTTTTTTTTCTTGATGCCCTACCCAGTTAGTTGCCTTCCAGGTAATGTGAATGTATATTAAAGTTTTTTCTAATTTAATTTGTCTCTTTTTTACTTTATCATAGGACATGATGACACCAATTAATTTGGGTGGGAAAAAGACCATTTATTTAGTTTCATTCTTTGAAGGCTTACAGCGCATTATTTTATTCACTGAAGATCCTAAGGTATTTAAAGTGACATATGAAAGTGAAAAAGCAGAGTTGGCAGAGCAAGAAATTGTGTTGTCATTACAAGATGTTGGAATTTCGTTGGTTAATAATTATACAAAACAAGAAGTAGCCTATATTGGCATCACAAGGTTAGACATACTATATATAAATATATGTATTATAAGTATTAAATTGTAATTGAATAAGTGAAAGGTCATTTGTATAAGTATAGATTTTTGTTTAAATTTTAAAGGAATTTAATTTGTTTAGTTTTTATTTATTCATAATAACGGTTTGATAATTTTAGTTTGAAAGTACTAACTCTTGAGATAAGATACCTTGGATTGTAACACAAATAAAGCTGACTAAATGATTTCTGTGATAACAATATCCAGGAAGGGGGAGGGATTGAGGTAAGGAGAGAGAGAAAAAGGAAAGAAAAAGAAAATATGCTTTATTTTGCACTGTTATTTGATCATATACCGAAACTTATTAAAGTAATTTGAAATTTTGTTGGAAACAAATTTAAGGAAAGAGGAAAGGAAAGAAGGGCCATTTTAGGATAAGTGTAAGTATTATTTATGTTAAGATATTTAGGTCTGTTGATTAAAATAAAAAGAGACTAGTAATTTGTTTTGTGCCAGTTTGTAATAGGAATTTATTATTAAGTATTTTTACTGAAAGTTATATACTTTTGTCAGTATTAAGATATTATATCTGAAAATTTATTTTAATTTTGTCATCATTGCTGTACTTTCACCTACAAGCTCGGATGTAGTTTGGGAGACAAAACCAAAGAAGAAAGCAAGATGGAGGCCATTGAGTACAAAGCAAACTGAAAAACTAGAGAGAGAATTTAAAGATTATATTGAGATTTCACCTTCAGAAGATAAGATTATCGAGTTGGAATCTAATGTTTCGGTACTATTTTTAAAAATTGAATTAAACTAGTTTTTTTTTTTCTTTTTATCTGCCTTAATATGTTTAATTAAAGCACTTTTATGGTCTGAGAGATTATCTAAGCCAATATGTAGATAAAATACTTTTATATATTTGAAATAAATATTTTCTTTGATTTTAAATTGATAATCTTTTTTCTTCCTGAATAACTTCTCATTAGATCTTAACAGTTTTTTTAAGTTGAGTAAATGAAAGTCATAAACTTTATAAATAAGATGGGTAAATATCAGCATGAATTCTGTAGTGTTGTTAGTAATACTTTGGAGAGTGATATTATGTTTTAACAATTATGTGTGTAATGTAATTCATACAAACTCAACTCAAATGTTTATTCTATTTAAATATTAGACATTTTATGTTTTATTATTGTTATCTATAAATATTACTATTGTGGTACAGCCTTGAATAAAAAAATGCAAAACTTTTATGTGTTTCAGGTTTGTTTAACACCTAGTGGTAGTAACATGAAAATTCTCCAACCACATGTAATACCTGTACGAAGAAATTACCTGCCAGCAGTAAAATTAGAATATAGTACTTCTGCACATCAAACATCTTTCAGAGTGCAAATTTATAGGATACAAGTAAGTTTTCTGACGAACACCAGTTTCTTCCTTTCCAAATATCAACTACAAAGAAATGGGACTAACTAGAAATATTATGTGCTATTAATTTCACTTGATATTACAGGTTGGGAAAGCATGGATAATTCTCAAGCTTTTGAAATAATTCACCTTAATATCCCATAAAGAAATTTTTCCAAGATTTCTTAGATATAACAAAATTAATGATTTATTAGTTTGTTTATACACTAACTTTTGCCTTTTTCATTCTTTCGTAGAATTATTAATATAAGCGAGGTCGTCAAAAGATTAAGGGTTGAGAAGGAAAAGGAGAGAAAGATCCTTGAGTGATACTTATTTTTCTCTGTGTGTGTGTGTGTTTGAGTGTGTGAGAGAGAAAGAGAGAGAGAGGAGAGAGAGAGAAATGCTCTAATAGTAGGAAATTCTAGAGTAAGAAGACAGAATCATTTGACTCATCTTGTTTCTGTCTCTGAGTTAACATTATGATTTGGTTAAATAAATTTTTTTCTACCATCTCTACACTTCACATTCTTGGGAGGGCTGGGAAGAGGGGTAAAGGTGGTTATACTAAAGAATTTTCCAGGTCTTTTCCATCTGTAAGTTTATTTCATAGTTGATAACAGCACCATATTAATCTATCTTTTCTTTTTTAATTAGATACAAAATCAAATTCATGGAGCTATTTTTCCCTTTGTATTTTATCCCATTAAACCTCCCAAGTCAGTCACCATGGATTCAGGTTTGTTGCTTTTGCTTCAGAGTTTTTCATTAAAATCTGTTATCTTTTAAAATGAAGAGATGAGCTAAAAATAATGTTTTGTCACAAACTGATGCTGAAATAATTCAAAAATTGAATTTTAAAAAATAATTAGTAAATTAAATTGTATTAAAAACTAATATTCATTGCAATGGAATTTGAAAATATAGGAGAAAAATAGGCTAGAAATATATTTCTAACATTAATCCATAAAATATCTATTTGCATCTCTGTAAATCTATTTGCATATACATATATAATATACAGTTACTAAAAATGTCCCTAAAATATGATAGTATTTCCCTTATTTCAAAATACAAGTAACCACTTACTCATAAACTTGCCTTGGGAACCACCCATATGATATGAATAGGAAGTGGAAGAGATCTGGAGAATGTATATGTATGCCTTCTATTTCCCTCCTTGGGGTCAGGTTCGGAGGGAAGCTGTCCTTAGCATATGTGGAGATTAATTCTTTCAGCAGATATTTAGCAAGTATCAGTTATATCACTGTACTAAATCTCATGGGGAATAAAGATAAATTTGGAGACTACATAGAATGATAGTAAAATTACTAGACTCAGAAGTCAAAAGACCTAAATTTCTGTTCTAGTTCTCCCCTAGGTTGTTTACAGTGGACCATTTATATCACCTTAGTAGTCGTAGTTTCCTCATTTCTAAATTGACAGATTTGGATCTTTTTGTTGATCTTCAAGTTATCTTCCATTTCTAAGATTCCATTATAACGACTGTTCTCAAGACACTTAAAACCTAATTGTTGGATTTTGGCTGCCACTTAAGTGCCAGTCTTCTGCCATTGTGCCTAAAGGAATGTGTTCTTCCAAGCCTCTTATACTGTATCACTCCATAGTGGCAAAGTTTCTCATTAAGAGCTATATTATTGCACAGAGCTATTTTTCAAAAGTTGTATTCAAGTATATTCAACAGCAACGGTGCTGTTAAAAAACATTGTATGAGGAGCATCTAGGTGGCACAAGGGATAGAGCACCTGAAGTCAAGAGGACCTGAGTTCAAAAGGACCTCAGATGTTTAACACTTCCTAGCTGTGTGACCCTGGGCAAGTCACTTAAACCCAATTGCCTCAGCAAAAACAAAAACAATAAACATTGTATGCATGGGAAAATGCATTCCAAGAATTTACCACAGTTTTTTTTGTTAATTTTTCAGTCACTTACAAGTGCCTCATTTTGCCCCAACCTTGAACCTAAAACTAACAAGGTGTAAATCAGAATCAAGCCTACTCCATAATAAAGATATTCAGCTAGATGTTTTCTGAGGTCCCTTATGACTCAGTATCTGTGATCCTATGATCTCTTTCTGAGTTTGTCTTACCTGTAGTGGTAATTATTTTAATTGTTTTGCCATGTGTATACTGTAATAGGGTCTGAACATGTACTTGCAAAAGTTGGGGTTTTTAATAGAGGGGATTTTGGCCTAATATTAAGAATTGATAGTCCAAAGCAATATACTACCAATAGTGTATTATTAGAATTTTAATTAAAAATTAGGCTATTTCTTAAAACTCATTTCTCTTAGATTTGGACTAATTTATTTCATGCCTTGTATCATTTGTTCTGAGACATTTTAGGCTACTATATCCAAAGTTTAGTGACAATTTAGAACACTAGGTCTCATGGCCTACTTTAAAATTTTTAATGATAAAACTATAATAGCTATATAATTATAGTGAGAGAGGCTGTATGGCATAGGGACAAAGAGCTGACTTTGGAGTTGACATTTGGTATAAGTTCTTTCCCTGGCATAGAGGGCTGAGTGAAGCTACACATGTTGTGATCCTCAAGCAATTCTAAGACATTAAATTGAAGTGTAGTTGCAGTCCACGTTGGTAGAAGGGGCTGCTCACTGGAAATTAGTTAAACTAAAGAAATCACAAAACTGGTCCTAAGAGTACTTTCTCCCCCTCTCCCTTACTGTAAGAATATAGTTTATTCTTATACTAGCTATTAAATATAGAACTTGAGTGTATGTATGATAAGGGTAATTTATAAAATAATTTCATAGATTATAAAATGTGAATACTAAAATATAATTTGATGTGGCATATTAAAAAGATGTGCTTTTAAAAAAATTCCACATTTTTATGGATAAAAGATTGCATGCATAGTACATTTAATTTTGGTAGACACATTTCCTGGATGGAAAAACTTATAGCCCGGTAGTGCTATGTGAAATGATGATCTGATGGATTATAAGTACCTAGACACAATTCAGACATGAAATGTTGTTCTTTGTAGTGATAAACTAACTTCATTAATTTATGTACTACTATTTATAAAACTATTGGAACAATATAGTAGATTACCTTGGGAATATGCAAGAGTTATTATTCTCTACTTAATCATTACTATACTTTATTAAAATAAATGTTATATATACATACATTTATATAATTTTTGTTGAGTTTAGAGCTTGATTATTTTTTCCTATTTCATTAGTCATGTTAAGTGAACAGGATGTACCTTTTTTTTTTCACCATTTGGGCAAATCAATGTTATGCTTTTCTAATTTTACTTATAATTGCTCCTTAGGAGTTTCACTATACCTATATAAAGTCAATAGTTTTTTAAAAAAATTGTAATTTTTATGCTTTACAATATACTTTATAATAATTTTATACTTAGCAGTATATTTGTATTCAGCAGTATTCATCTATTTGATGAATATTTCCTACTCCTTTAGACATTAGGAAATAAAAGAGTAAAGGAAAGAAAGCAAGCTCCAATTAACTTTTGAGTTAGAAGATTATCTAGGTAATATGTGATCTGTGCCTCTCTTCTTGCTTGCTTTCTCATTTAACTTTTTTTTCCTTTCTTTTCTTTTTTTTTTTGCTGTGGCAATTGAGGTTAAATGACTTGCCCAGGGTCACACAGCTAGGAAGTGTTAAGTGTCTGAGACCAGAGTTGAACTCAGGTTCTCCTGACTTCAGGGCTAGTGCTCTATCCACTGTGCCACCTAGCTGCCTTTTGCTCATTTAAATTTGAAAAGTAATGAGTATTATTTCAATTAAAGTAAAAAAGAAAGTGAAAGAATAAGAGGTTAAATTAAAATCTGATGTCTTGATTCATCCAAGCTGCTAGCAGTGAATTGTTTGGAAATTAGTGAAATAAAATACTTTAAGATTTTTTGTTTTTAATGAACATTTATAAAACTTCCTCAGTTTCCAAAATTAAGACTTCTAGTTATTTAAATATAGTAGTTTTTTTATTGGCTTAAAATTGCTGTGATTTGTGATTATTGTAGCAGATTCCATAATTATAGTAAACAGAAAGTACTTATATATCTTACATTTTGTTATAAAGTAGTGTAAATTAATTATATTAATTTCTTAATACCTTTGTAGCACCAAAGCCATTTACAGATGTAAGTCTTGTGATGAGATCTGCAGGACATTCACAAATATCACGTATTAAGTAAGTATCATACAGAATAAGAGTACAGAATTGCATACCTTAATATCATTTATAGTTTTATTTGATTTAAAGATTAAACATTATGAATGCCTTGAAGTCATAGCAGGAACTGGAACTTTTAAAAACTTTTTTTTTCTAAAAATGTTTTATTTATACACTTGAGGGCAATTTATGCTGCTTTCACTTTTCAGTACTACACAAAACTTTCACTTTTAGTAGCAAAAGCTGTTAAGGAAAGTCATCTGAAAAAACCACCACCAATGATGGATAATGCATCTTGCAGCTGTAGTTCATTACCTTTTTCTCAAGAAGCAGATCATCTTCCAGAAACAAACTTTGATTATTGATTTTTATTTGACTGTCTCATTTTCCTTCTGTTACATAATTATAGTCAATTTTTCTTTTGTCCTCTAAAGTCTAAGAGAAGAAATATTATTATATTCCTAGTCCAGAGGACAATCATTGATAGACAAATTGCCAGTAGCATTCCAAAATTGGTAGGGAGGGACCTCGAGATCACAGATTCCAAAGCCAAAAGACTTTAGAATTTGACATACTAGATTGTTAGGGCAGAAGGCTCCCTCCACCTCCCAAGTCAGGGGCACTCCCTAGTGTTGTCTCCCCTAGAAGCTATCTTCCTTCATTTCCCCTCTCAAGCATCTTGAACCCCCAAATTCATTTGGGACAAAAGGATGGAGGTCTCAACTTTTGGAGCTACTTCATGCTGATAAAGGGGTATAGAGCCTCTTTGCCTAGTGGGGTCCAGAGTGAGGAGGGGAGACACGTGACTTGCAGATGACGGCAGCAGCATTCAGAGGGGTGCTGAGTGTTAAAATCAGTTAGCTGATGGTATTTAGGGTGAAGAAATAGTTGGAAGTTCATAATGCTGTCTGGAGGAAACAAATCTCAGAAGTATGTTAAAAATGCAGGGGCCAAATATGAGCAAAAATATAATTAAAAGTAGACTTAGTATGGGGGTTACTAGAGACAGTAACCTGGAACCTCACCCAGAGAAAGACTGGGGAGCTGGGAGTAGATGAAACTATCATAAATGTTTTTCATCCAGATAGTTTTTCCTAGTTTAAATACCAAAGAAAATTTTCCCAAATCCTTGCTTTTCTCTCCTCAGAGGAATTAGGGGTAATGGTTAGAATAATGTGGCATTATACACGGTGAAAGGAGTGTTCAGGTGGCCTAGGTGCCAGCACCCTAATGTTTAAAAGGCATTAAGCATTGGATAGAGAGGATGACAGGCAGAGTGGAGATGATAATTAATCTTGAAGTGCATTTGATCTCCTTCACAAAAACCTCTCAGTCTTACAAAGGAAGGCTTTTACCCAATTAGTAAAGATTTCAGCAAAAACTATAAAAAGCATTTTGAAGCCCCTGAGAGGGAGCATATGTCTGTTTAATTGTTTCTCCTAGCTTGTGAACAGCATAAATAGGTTTCAAAAGGGATTGGAAAGCAAATTTTTTTTCCCCAAGTATCTTGGTGTAGGCCAAAGAGAAGTTTCTACTGGCTGGCCTTTGGGATTAGAAGTTGGCCGGAAGTGTTTGAAACCACCCAGAGGGGAAAAGGGTGTACTCCCTTTATTTAGCTAGGGCTTGTTCCTGGGAGCTGAATAAGAGAGTGTAGGAGTTGGGGAATTAAAGGTGCCATGGTCAGGGGCAAATAGGCAGCAGTACGGGCAGCTGAATCTGTAAGCCTGTTTCCCTTGGCCTGGTGTCCTTTACAAAACATAACAGAAATCTCTGTGGATCCATGGACAAGCTGCCATAATTGTTTTGTTGTCAAAAATCCCCTTTCTTCCCATAGAGCCCCATGAGCATGCAAAACATGTTGGAGTCAATATAGATGTTCACTCTCATTCCCTTCCCCAGTTCTACAACTCTGTGAGGGCAAAAATGTTCTGCACCTGGTGGGGGGATAGAACCTCCAATTGTTTGTCTAGGGTGAGCTCAGAGGCTTCCTCAGTTAGAAGGGCTGGGGCAGCTAGCTCTAAGGCAGGAGGGTCACCCCAAAGACACCACATTTCTTTGAGAAGTAAGCAAGAGGTTTGGAATAGAGTCCCAGGGACTGAATCAAGACCTCTAGGAGTTGGACAGTATAAAATGTACACTGTATAGTGTAAAAGGCTTTAGGTAGGGCTAAGGCCAGGGTAAGAGATTAGTTTAGCTTTCAGGGTCTTAAAACCTTGGCCTGATCAGGACCCCTATTTGAAGGTAATTGAGTCAAGGTCTTGAATAGAATCATAGAGGGGATTGGCAATAACTAAAGTTTGGTATAAAATCCAGCTATACCCAGGAAAGTACACAACAATTCAGGGAGTGATTAACAAACTGATAGGCCATGTGGGCCTTTAGACAAAGAAACTTCATAGACCTGGGTGGGGGGGAGGGGAGCTGGAAGTTAAGGATTTTTGTGGCTGCAGCCAGAGAAGCCTCTCAGTGGGGCTGCAGATCAAGATACCATCTACACACTGGATAGCCAGGGCCTGTCCAAATAAGTGGGGACTGTCACAGAAGCCCTGAGCTACCTCCTTGTTATGGGTATGTTCATTGGTGGGAGTTATGTTCCCCTGGATTTGCCCCTTCAAGGAAAAAGAAATTGTGACTCTTTTTCCAATGATATACACAGGAAAGTATCTTTAAAATCTAAGGTAGCATATTCGATTTATCAAGTATTTTAACACAATTAACATGTATTAGACTTCCTGCCATCTAGGGGAGGGAGTAAGGGGGAAAAAGGGAAAAATTTGTAACAGAAAGCTTTGTAAGGGTCATTGTTGAAAAATTACCCATGCATATGTTTTGCAAATAAAAAGCTTTAATAAAAAATAAAAAGATCTGAGGTAGAAATCCATTTTTGTCCTTTGAGATACTTGTCTTGTGCTCATGGCTTCTACTTACCATTTCCTCTGATTATAGAAATTTGCTATAAGAGGAAAAAGCATGGACCTGATTATAATAGCATCTAAACAGGTCATCCTAAATAGGCACATTTCTTAGGGCTGATGACCTTGCTTATTACCCCAATGGTATCAAGAAAATTGTCAAGCTTATAAATTAAGAGGAGTTGACAGAGACCCCAGGGAAGGGACTGAGCTTGCTGTTGCGCATCTCAACTATTCTTAGTGTTGTCATGGGCTATGCTGTTTGATACCTCCCCCCACTTTGTGAAAGGAAAAAAAGGTGTTGCAACCTCATACTTGGAGGTGAACTGATAAGGCTTTCACCTTATCCCTCTTGTTCCACACACAGTAATTACCAATTTTAGGTTTAATATAATGACATTAACTCCAAATAAATTAGTTAACAATTTTAGGATTTCCTAACTAATAGCCCAAAATAGTCTTAACTGTAATTTCTATTCCTTTAAATGTTTCCCATTTGTTTTAGGGAGAAAACAAGACAATAATTAAAATTGAGATAAAACAGATTTTTAAATTGACTTAACTTTAGTTAATGACAATCCCTAAATTCTGATTAAATGTTATAGACAAACTTAATTCCCATTTCATTATTTTCCAATTCATGCAAATCATTTTTCTTTTGTGAGCCAGAAAAAGGGTTAAGATGCCAGTTTTTACTGACAGGGCCCTTGGAAGCCTGACTCTAGATAACTCAAAAGCAGACTGTTTGTTGCCATAGTCTTTAAAGTAGTAACAAACTGCTTTTCTGTTTTCCTAAAATTCCCACTCTCTCAAATCTTCTGGTAACACTTTTAATGCAGCTTTTTTTTTATTAAAGCTTTTTATTTGCAAAACATATGTATAGGTAGTTCTCCAACATTGACCCTTACAAAGCTTTCTGTTACAAATTTTCCCCCCAGTCCCCTCCCCTCCCCTCGATGGCAGGAATTCCACTACATGTTAATTATGTTAAAATACTTGAAAAATTGAATATATGTATACATATTTCCACCCTTATCTTGCTGTGCAAGAAAAATCGTATCTACAAGAAAAAAAATCTGAGAAAGGAAACATAATGCAAGCAAACATCAATAGAGAGCATGAAAATGTTATGTTGTGGTCCACATTTCATATCCCTCTCTCTGGGTGTATATGGCTTTCTTCAGTGAACACTTGGAACTGGATGGAAACATTTCATTGTTGAAGAGAGCCGTGACCATCAGAATTGATCATCATATAGTCTTGTTGTTGCCATGTATAATGATCTCCTGGTTCTGCTGATTTCACTCAGCATCAGTTCATGCAAGCCTCTCCAGGCCTCTCTGAAATATCCTGCTGGTCGTTTCTTACAGAACAATAATATTCCATGACATTCATATATCATAATTTATTCAGCCACTCTCCAGTTGATAGGCATTCATTCAGCTTCCAGTTTCTAGCCAATACAAAAAGGGCTGCCACAAACATTCTTGCACATGTGGGTACCTTTCCTTCCTTTAAGATCTCTTTGGGATGTAAGCCCAATAGAAACACTGCTGGGTCAAAGGGTATGCACAGTTTGATAAGTTTTTGAGCATAGCTCCAAATTGCTCTGCAGAATGGTTTGATCCATTCACAGTTCCACCAACAATGTATCAGTGTCCCAGTTTTCCCACATCCCCTCCAACATTCATCATTATCTTTTCCTGTCATTTTAGCCAATCCGACAAGTGTGTAGTGATCCCTCAGAGTTGTCCTAATTTGCATTCCTCTGATCAATAGTGATTTGGAGCTCCTTTTCATATGACTAGAAATAGTTTTAATTTCATCATTTGAAAATTGTCTATTCATCATATCCTTTGACCATTTATCTATTGGAGAGTGGCTTGAGTTCTTATGAATATGAGACAATTCTTTATATATTTTATAAATGAGGCCTTTATCAGAAAAGATGATTTCCCAATTTATTGCTTCCCTTGTAATCTTGTCTGTATTAGTTTAATTTGTACAAAAACTTTTTAACTTAATATAGTCAAAATTATCTATCTGGTGTTCAATTAAGA
>JAJPUD010024942.1:0-18140 GCA_023553655.1 Myrmecobius fasciatus
GTTTGATTTATCTAATTCTGAGAGAGCAAGGTTGAGATCCCCCATTAATATCGTTTGGCTGTCTATTTCTTCTTGCATCTCTCTTAATTTCTCCCCTAGGAATTTGTGTGCTATTGTACTTGGTGCATATATATTTAGTATAGATATTGCTACATTATCTATGGTACCCTTTAATAAAATAGTTTCTTTCCTTATCTCTTTTTATTAGATCTATCTTGGCTTTCACTTGATCTGAGGTAAGGATTGCTGTCCCTGCTTTTTTTTGTTCACCTGAAGCATAAAATTTTCTGCTCCAGCCTTTTACCTTCATCCTATATGTGTCACTATGTTTTAGATGTTTTTCTTGTAAACAACATATTGTGGGATTCTGGTTTTTAATCCAGTCTGATATCTGCTTCTGCTTTATGGGAGAGTTCATCACATTCACATTCACAGTTAGAATAACTAATGCTTTATTTCCTGCCATCTTTTTTATCCAAGTTATGTTTTCCCCTTTCCTTTCCCCTTTCTCTATTTCCCCCTCCTCAGTACTTTGCTTTTCATGACCCCTCCCCCAAATAATACTCTACCCTTTAGATCCCCTCCCCCATTTTTTGCTCCTTTCAGCTGATTCTTCTATTTTCCCTTCTATTAGTTTGTCCCTTACTTTTCCTCCTTTCCCTCCCACTTCCCTCTAGCAACAGACAAGTTTCTACGTGAAATCAAATGTCTGATATACACTTTTAGAGCCCAACCTGATGAGAGTAAGATTTACACAATGCTCATCTCCCTCCCCTCTTTCTCTCATTTATATTAGGTTTTCTTTGCCTCTTCAAGTAATTTTACCTTTTTTTTACCTCCTTTTTTTTAGATCTTATTTTACCACTTTTTCCCTCTTTTCCCCAGTATGACAGTCTTTCCCCTTGTAGTTCTCTTTTTCATATTATCAAAGTAATATCTAGTTAATTATACCCCAAAACTTTAAGTATCCCCCTAGTAAAAATAAAGTTCTCAAGAGTCCTTTCCTTTTTACCTTTTTATGCATCTCTTGAGTTCTGTGTTTGGATGTCGAATTTTTTGTTCAGATCTGGTCTTTTCATTAGAAATAGGTGAAAATCACCTATATCATTGAATGACCATCTTTCTCCCTGGAGGATAATGCTCATTCTAGCTGGATAGGTTATTCTTGGTTGTAATCCAACTTCCTTTGCCCTTTGGAATATCTGGTTCTAGGCCCTTCAATCCTTCAATGTGGAGGCTGACAGATCCTGTGTGATTCTAATTATTGATCCTCGGTATTTGAATTGTTTCTTTCTATCTGCTAGCAGAATCTGTTCCTTGGTGCTATAGTCCTGAAATTTAGCCACGATATTCCTTGGGGTTTTAATTTTGGGGTCTCTTTCAGGAGGTGATCTTTCAATGGTGATTTTGCCTTTTGATTCTACAATCTCAGGGCAGTTTCCTTTCAGGATTTCCTGGAAGATAGTGTTTAGATTCTTTTTTTCATCACAGCTTTCAGGAAGTCCAATAATCCTTAGATTGCCTCTCCTAGATGTATTTTCCAAGTCAGTTGTTTTTCCTAGGAGATATATCATATTTTCTTCTATTTTTTTCATTTCTTTGTTTTTGTTTGACTGATTCTTGAAGTCTTATTGAGTCATTCACTTGCTTTGTTCAATTCTTATTTTTAAAGTGTTGTTTTCTTCAGTTACCTTTTCAAGCTCCTTTTGTAACTGTCCAATTTTTTCATTGCAGTCTTTTTCCACTTCACTAATTTTATTTTTCAATAAATTTGTGTCTTTTTCTTATCTCTTCTGCAGGGCATCATATCCTTCTTGCAAGATTTTGTATCCTTCTTGCACTGATTTCAGTTTATTTTCCCATTTATCCTCCAGCTCTCTTTTGAGGTTCTTTATGCAATCTTCCAGAAAGGCCTTTTGGAAAAGTGACCAGTGATGGTCTTTAATACCTTCTTCTGGTATTTTGTCTAAAGGAACCTCAGGATCTGGGGTCAATGCTTCTTTGCCTTGATAAAAGCTGTCTATAGTGAGACCTCTCTTTTGTTTCATTTTTTTAGACAGTGTGTATATCTCTTTAAGGTAGGGAAAAAAAATAATGGTGGCTGAAAAGCTTTTTCCTGGGGTACTTCGTCAAATTAACTTAAGGTGCTGAGCTGGTGGGGGCTAGGAATAGGTCTTAATTACTCCTTAAAAAGGCAAGTCTGCTAGAACACCTTCCCCCAATCAGGGCAGAGTGTCCCGAGTGTCTCAGATAAACTCCAGGTCTTTGGAATTTGGAGTTTGGAATTTCTGCTAAGAGGAGCTGAACTGAGTCCCACCCTCACTTCTGGCCTACACAGGAGTCATCTATTTATCTCTCTGTCTGAGTTAGACAAACCTGATATGAAGTTCTTCAGAAAGCAATGCCCAAATATTTCTGAGTTCGTTGACTTTAAGATCAGTTCAGAGGCTTGTTTTATTGTTGATTTGAGAGAAGATTGGAGGAGAGGCAGAGAGTCACCTTTTCACTCCACCATCTTGGCTCCACCCACAAGAAGGAAAGTTTTTAAAAAAGAATAAAATATAACCTTGTCATGCATCCACCAATGTAGAACATCAGAGGAGATACAAAATATAGAACAATAAATTACTATTTCAGTAAAGGATATATAATAGTAAAAGAAATTACATTCATGTGTCCATCTTTTCTTTGCATCCTTGTATGTTGTTCTTTTGTTTTCTGCTGCAAACATTTTTCTTAATTTTTTTTCCTTTCATTTCCCCCACATCCCCAGAGCAAGCTATAGTTAAGCACAGATACACACACACACACACACACACACACACACACACACACTCACACAAATTCATTTGATTCTGAAATTCTTTTTTGAGTTCTTCTATAAATTCCCTCTGGGTAGTGAGCCATTTCACTTTACTCTTTGGTGCAGAAAAAAAAAATCCCCTAATTTTAGTATCCTCCTCTGGAGATGAATCTCAGGATTCCTTATTCCCATAGTAAGTTTCTATGGTTGAGTTCTTTCTTCTTTCCTGGGTCTTTTTTTTTAATGAGAATTAATGGAAACACTTTTAAAAGTAGGGTACAAGGATAATGCCTCTGTTATCACATCAGCTTTCCCTTCTTTCCTGGAATACCAGACCAAAAGCTCGTTCCAGCAAGTGCCCACAGCATTCAGCATCCCTGCCCCATAGTTTCTACATTTATTTGGTGTGTTGTTTCCTTCTAACCTGGGGCAGTATCTGCTGTATCTGCTGTTCATAATCATTAAAGGTTCCTTCTGTCTTCTTGGACTCAGACCCACAACTACACATGCAGTCTCGAAGGTGAATATGAGAAATATATGTAAACTTTCTTTTTTTGTATGTCTTTGAAAATGTAATTTCATTTGACCAGAGCCTTTGCTACAAAAATATGTTGTATTTCTTCTAATCTGCAATTGTCTTATTTATTTTTTAATGTCATTGTTTATAAAAAATAATTTCCAGAATATTTTCTACTAGGGTAGAATACACATACATACATGCATACACACATGTCATGTATACCTGTATATGTTTTCACAATACATATATGTGTTTTGTATACACATAATGTGTGTATATGCACATAAGATATTTAAACAAAAAATCAGCCATTTAAAGGAACAATAACTTTTCTTGTTTCCATTTCTCTTTATCAGTGCACAATCAGTATTCTAGTGCACAATCTTATCTCTTTGTGCCTGTAAAATGAGTTTAAGCTTCTATTTTTTATTTCTTAATATTACTCCAGTCTATTCTCATTACAGATTCAATTTTAATTTTAAATTTATTTTTAAATTTTTAAATTTAAATATTTGAAAAATACAATATTTTCTCTTTCACATTTCTATTCAATAAATTTCAATGACACCCTATTAGCTCTAAAATAAAATATCAAGGATAGAGTATCAGCACTGGAGTCAGGAGGATTTGAGTTCAAATTTGGCCTCAGATAATTGATATTTACTAGCTGTGTGACCCTGGAGAAGTCATTTAATGACATTTGCCTATCAAAAATAAAATAGAATATAACATTCTCTTTTTAGATTTTCATAAACTTTTCATTTTCCCTCATAATTTACTAGTTTTGTTTCATTTTCCCCCATTTTATACCATTTCTAATACATTATGATCCAAGGATTCTGGTCTACCTACTTTTCCTATATCAAAACACTTCATTCCCTTAAAAAGCATTTTTATTTTGGTTAGCCCTCATGAGTGAAATCCACCTTTTTTTAAATTTGTTCCTTCTTACTTCCTTTGGGTCAATTAAAATCCCTCCTTCCACAAGGAGATGCCTTTTCTATCAATTCCTTCTTGATGCATATGCATTCCTCCTGCAAATGCACACACACACACACACACACTCATGCATGTGTGTGCACATGTGTGTATAAAAATCCATATATACACACATATATACAGATATATGCGTATTTACATATGTGAATGTGTATGTGCACATATAGAGAGAGATATCTGCACATACATATATATGTGTATATACATATGTATATATATATACTATATAATATATGTAATATATATTGTTTGTAACATGTATTCAATATATGTAATATATATGCACATCTATATTTGTCTATATGTGTGTATATAATTTATGCTCATGTGTATATAAATATCTCTCTATATATATTTATCTCCCGTATGTCTTTTTTTTTCCATTTTATTCAACACATTAGATTATGAGCTCATATTTTGAAAGAATGAGAGCTGCTCAAAGACCAAAATTATTTTTATCTTTATTTGAATTTCCAGTGCTTATTATAATTTCTAGTACCTAGTAGATAGTTAACAAATGGTGTGATCATTGGTTTAATTTAAAAGTGATCAAACACAACCCAACCACTTTACTAAGATTCAGGAAGTTGGTAATTCTCCCATGGATATTATGATAAATGCTTTATACTGTTTGGGGAAAAAACAAAAAGTAAGACACATTTTGACCTTAATCTATAGTAATGGCATTTTCTCCATTCTTTATTTTACAAAAAGAAGCAAAATAACAATCAAAATTAGCAATGACAAGTTCATGTCCTTATTTGTAGCCTGAAAAATTATAAGGCCTAAATTTTGACACTCAACATTTAAAAATCATGTGAAACTGACTCTTGGAAATTTTGTGTCTCCTGGATTTCCCATGGACATGGGAAAAGAGTTAGTAAACCTGCACATATGCCTTTCAGGATAGTCAGCATTGCAAAAGTTCCACAAACTACATTGTTTGAATTTTTTTTTTGTAATATGTGTGACTGTTCTGATGACAAACAATGGTCTTTCAAAAATAGCTTGGCAGATTTTTTTTAATTGATCTTATTATAACAAAACAATTCAAACTTTGACACCTGCAAGGATGAATTGGGGGGAAAATCAGCCTTTGCAGTAGAAATGTTTTGTATACATTTTCCTAGGGTGAATTTTGTTGATTACATTGCATTACTTCCAAATAATATATTTATTTGTTTGTTCTTCATAACTTCATTTTATGAATTACATTTTTACACTTTTACTGTTTGATGCAACTAATTTGATTAAAACATCGAAAGGCTACCAGAGGAAAAATATGAATTAATTCCCTTCACATTCTCATGTGATTCCATTCTTGGATATAATTCTCACTTTCGATTCTTTCTCTGCCTAGGGAAGTGAAGAAAAAAAAGACATTAATTTATAAAGTTAGATCTAGAACTTATGAAGCCTTCCAGAAGCTCTAAATGATTCATTTGTGCTGTTATATGGTGATATATACCAGTTGTTACTGAAAAAAACAAAAGTGAATAATATGGCTCAATTCCATTGACTCCGTTCAGGGTTCAGTGTTGGTTTAGATTCAACTTAATGCCCTTGGGCAAGCTCACTTAGGAAACATCAATCTTTCAAAATGATGCTGAATTCCCCAAATCCCCAGTCTCAGCATTTTATACAAATTGCAAGTTGTGATAGTACATTAGAGGTATCACTCAAAAAGCTCCATGAAACGATGTTCATCAGTAAAAAGCTTTCACCAGGTTGAGTAAAATGGTAAGAATTTAATCTTTTTTGTTCATTAATGAAATATACATTTGTCTGTTTTATGTTTTTAATGTCTTAGATTGAACTTTCATTCAAATCATTTTCCTGCCTTCCACACTGAAGTCTATTTCCAAAATGTATTATAATGTATCTCTCCTTCCATGAATCTACATTTCCCTTTCCTATAAATGAACTGCTCAATGTCTAACTTTTTCAAGAAACTTTTTCTGAGAATTTTCCCTTGATTTGAAGTCTGCCAACTGTAGCATTCTCTCTAATGCTCTCTCTCTCTCTTTCTCTCTCTCTCTCTCCCTCTCTCTTTATATATATATATATATGTTCTTGTAAAAATGGAGTTCTATTCCCACTCTAATTAATCAATCAAAAACATAAACTTGGAGTAGAAAAAAGTTCTAAAATGATTTGAGTACAATAATTGATTTTATTATTGGATAAAGACAGATAATTGCATCTAATCACAAGATGTTGTTTTCTTCTTGTTACCAAACTCACCACTAGTTCTACATATTAGTAAGCAAGAAAGGTTAGAATTTTTCATTCTAGAAGAATGGTGGTCTATTCATGAAGGTGCTTTTACAAAGCCCCTAAAAAAGTCCCTTTTGAGTGGTGAGTGGGATAATTTCTCTTCCTCTCTGTCCACCGTCCATCAAACAAACATGAGATTAGAAAACCCCAAATTCACAAAAATGTCCCACTATCAAAGTTTTTAATTGAATCCACTGGAAGTGGCAACATTGGCTGTCAGAGCATTAACATTTATATGATAATTTCCAGGAAGCACTCTTGTCTGGAGAAAATAGACAGTGACAGGGGCAGCTAGGTAGTACAGTGGATAGAAAACTAGCCCTGAAGTCAGGAGGACTTGAGTTCAAAATTGGCTTTCAGATACTTAACTTAATGAATTATTATTATGGTGATTTTGCCTTCTGATTCTAGAATATCAGGGCAGTTTTCTTTCGGGATTTCCTGGAAGATAGAATCTAGGTTCTTTTGTTCATCATGACTTTCAGGAAGTCCAATAATCCTTAGATTGTCTCTCTTAGATCTATTTCCAGGTCAGTTGTTTTTCCTAGGAGATATTTCATATTTTCTTCTTTTTTCATTTTTTTGTTTTTGTTTGGTTCTTAAAGTGTTATTGAGTCATTTACTTCCATTTGTTCAATTCTAATTTTTAATGTATTATTTTCTTCAGTTACCTTTTTTAGCTCCTTTTGTAACTGGCCAATTTAATTTTTTCGTTCATTGCAGACTTTTTCCATTTCACCAATTTTGTTTTTCAGTAAGTTGGTGTCTTTTTCCATGTCACCAATTTTGTTTTTCAGTGAATTAGTGTATTTTTCATATCCTTTTTAGAAGGCATTATATCCTTCTTACACTGATCTCAATTCATTTCCCCATTTTTCATCTAACTCTCTTTTGAGATTCTTTATGCCATCTTCCAGGAAATCCTTGTCAAATAGGGACCAGTCATGTCACCTTTTGTGGCCCTTCTTTCTCTCCATAAAAGCTTTCTATGGTGAGAGTTCTTTTCTGTTTCTTACTCATTTTTAGAGCTTAAGGTCCGTTTAAAGCAGAGAAGCAGCATCTATGGTAATTTGCCCTGGGGCAATTCCCCTAATTGACTTCTGGTGCTGGGCTGTTTGGGTTAAGTCCAGTGTTTGTAGTGGTTTACAATCTACCTTTTACAAAAGGCATATTTGCCAAAGCACCTGCCGGTAATCAGGGCTCAGTGTCCCAAGAGTCTTGCAGGGACTTCCCAGGTTCTTAGAACCTGACACACTCAGTCCCACCCAGCTTCCTGTCTTGTTTCCCAGAACTGCACAAGAGCTTGGCAAACTCCCAGAAAACCCTGCCAGACTGAAACAAGCCTGCTACAGAGCTCCTCCAAAGTAACTTCTACTAGGAATGTGTTGTAGTCCAAATATCTGTGGGTTCTTTGACTTAAAAATCAGTTTAGAGGCTTAATCTGCTATTGGTTTGAGAGAAGGTCAGAGGAGGACACAGAGAGTCATATCTTCACTCTGCCATCTTGGCTGTGCCCCCTCTATATCTCCTTTAATTTCACCCCCACATATATATACATATGAAACCCATAGTTCATATTAGAATCTCAAAACACATTTTTGAGATGATAGTGACCTTAGAGGCCATAAAAACAAACTCCCATATTTTACAGATGAGGAATCTGAAATCCCAGAGATTAAATGACTTAAGTAGGATTACAAAACTACGTTATCATGCTAGTAATCATTTCAAGAAAATTAGATAAAGAGATATGGCAAAGAATATTTTTAAATGCAATCATAGTAAAGACAGAAACAGAAATATAGGCAACAAGGTGAAGAAGATGAAGAAAGTTGTATATGGTAGTATATTAATTATTTTGTTTATTCACAATATTCATATTACAAAAAAGAAAAGATTAAAAAGAAGAGAAGTGCAGCACAAAATGAAACAAAGTAGAAGAAATGTATGAAAAGTAAAGGAAATGAAGAAATGGAAGTGAATCAGACAGGTAGAAAATGTAATAACAGGTAATTTTGTGTAGTGCTTACTATATATATATATAGGCAATGTGATAATTGCTTTACATTTGTCATGCTCAGGGAAGATCCAATTCAATCAAATTACCTTCTATAAAAACATTGTCTAATTATTATTTGATACAACTATCTTGAGAGGGAGATGCTCTGAAAAAACTGAGGAAAACATAAGTCATGTGTCTTGTCCAGCATCCTGAACCTAGTAAGTGTCTGAGGCAAAGTTTGAAGTTCTGAATGTCTAACTCTATTTTCAGTGTTCTATTCACTATATTTAGCTGCTCCAGATATAAGCTTCTTGATTTAGGAAAGAACATAGTTTTTATCTTTGTATTCCCAAAGATTGGCAGAATACCTGAAACAAAGTAGATTTTACTTGTTTTTGTTGTTGTTTAATTAAATCAAGTTGTTATATATACAACTCTAATAAATAAAATATTTTAATAGGCAATATTAAAGAGAACCCCTTTAAAATAGAGAGATTTAGGGTTGTTTCAGGACCATTTCCCAATTCCCCAAAAGAAATAATCCTTTCATCTTTGTCACTATGACACACAAACTAAGTTAATAGACTCAAATACACTAAGATGATTACTTTATTTTGTCCCTCAGATGCTAATCTGAATAGCTTTATTCTCTCTTTCATGCTAGTTTTTTTTTTTTTTTTTACTATGTGTATGGAAATAAGACCATTAAAGATTTTTTGACATGTAATTTTGAGTCAGACAGGTCGACAGCACAGTAATGGAGAAATGCTATTGCTGTTGATTTGTTTTTGGTTGTAGTGGTATATTTTTTGTCTTTTTGATTTTGTTTTCCCCAAGTCTCAAATATCTAAAAACCACTATATAACAATTCTGCTGCTGAAAAATTACGATTCAAAGAGATTGATGAAAATATGATGGGAGGCTCAGAATCTGGACTATTTGTCCTGTATGATTCAATCTTGGATCAAAAAAGTGAGGCATATTAATCTTTTTATATACTTTTATTTTTTCTAGTTATCATATATATATATTAATTTTAATATAAATTTCTTTATGAAGCATGTTGAAAGAGAAAAAATCTGAACAAAAGGGGAAAATCATGAAAGTGAAAACAAAAACAGAAAAAAGAAGTGATCATAGTTGATTTGTATTGAATCTCCATAGTTTTTTTTTTTTTTTTTTTGTATTCAGATAGCATTTTCTGTTCAAAGTCTATTAGGACTGTTTTGAATCTGAACCACTGAAAAGAACCAAAACTTTGAGAATTGATCATCCCATATTCTTGTTGTTATTATAGACAAAGTATTTCTCATTCTGCTTGTTTCACTCAGCATCAGTCCACGTAAATCTTTCCAGGACTTTCTGAAATCAGCTTGTTCATCATTTTTATAGAACAATAATTTTCCATTACTTTCATATACCACAACAAATTCAGTCATTCCACAATTCATGAACGTCTTTCCTACCACATAGTCCCTACAAACAGTTTTTCCTAATGTGCATACTTTCTCCATTTTTATAATTTACTTGGAATACAGACCCAGTAATGGCATTGCTAGATCAAAAAGTATGCACAATTTGATATACATATGGGTATACTTCCAAATTGCTCTCCAGAAAGATTGGATTATTTCACAACTCCACCAACAATACATTAGTGTCCCAGTTTTCCCACATAGATTTCCAACATATAGCATGATGTTTTCCTGTCATCTCAGCCAATCTGAGAGGTGTGAGATGGTACTTAAGAGATGTTTTAAGTTGCATTTCTTTAATTAATAGCAATTTAGAGCATTTTTTTTTCATATGACTAGAAATTGATTAAATTTTGCCATCAGAAAATGGTCAGTTCATATCTTCGGCCATTTATCAATCAAGGAATGACTTGTATTCTTATAAATTTGGCCCAGTTCTTTATATATTTTGGAAATGAGACCTTTATCAGAAAAACACCAGATGATTGCTGCATTAAGCTTATTGACATTTAGAATATCATATGTATATAATCACTTATTATATCACAACATAACTAGTCTGGATGATCATATAGCGGCGTATACTCTTTGATCCAGCAATATTACTATTATATTTGTATTTACCCCCCCAAAAATAAAAGAAAATAGAAATGACATATGTACAAAAACAAGGGAGCTCTTGGAAATTGAGGGAATATCAATGAAATGGGCAATGGCTAAACAAGCTATGGTATATAGTTGTGAGTGAATATTATAATTATCTAAGAAACTATGAAAGGGATGATTTCAGAAAAAAAAAGAAAAATCTGAGGAGACTTTTTTGAATTGATACTAAGTAAAATGAAAATAATTAGGAAAATATTTAATGCAGTAATAGCATTGTGGTGATGATCACTTGTGAAAGACTTAGCTATTCTCATCAATACAATGATCTAAGATAATTAAAAAGTTCTAATGCTGAAAAATGACATTCACCTCAAGAGAGAACTGATCAACTCTGAATGCAAATTGAAGATTTCTTCCTTTTTTATAACATGGCAAATATGGAAATATGTTTTTGCATGTTTTATATAAAACAAGAATATATCATCTGGTAGGAATCCTTTTATTTTCTCCACCAAAGTCCTTGCCATTATTTAATCATTCATCTTTCTAAACTGATAAGATTTTATCAATGGAAATAATACTAAAGAAAATTCATTATCATGTATAAATATTTATCACAAAATTAGATAATATTAGTAAGTGCTTAGCACATTGTATGTAAGCACATATATATGTACACAAAGAGAGATAGAGATAGAGGAATAGATTTATAGTTAAACAGATATAATCTTCCCTTCAAAGCACAATGGAAGATTGTGACTAAGTAAGACAGATTAGAATCTTTACCATGCTACAACAACCTAGAGTTTTAGGAAAAATCTATCACTATAAATTGTAAAACATTTATGAATCTACATTGTTGAAAGGAACTTCCCCAACTGAACATTCTTTACAATGTTCCCTATAGTAACTAAATCAAAATTTGAGGCAGCTTGCACTTCCATTACTTGCAAATTGTGTCAAAATCATACTAAGTATGCTAAATGTGAAATCTAAATAAAGAAAACCTGAATTGCTTTCCTCTGCATATCTATGAAAGTCTATTCTACAGCCCAAGTGTGAAGACTCAGTCTGTGGCTTCATTTTCTTCATTCATTTCGAGATCACTCCTTTTTCACTCTATAGTTTACATTTCACAGATCACTGCTTGTCTATTTAGAAGAGGACTGACAAGATAATTGCTAAGACCTGTATTTAAAGACCAACTATTTTTCTTTGCTACTGAGACTATAAACTCCCTAC
This sequence comes from Myrmecobius fasciatus, assembly GCA_023553655.1. Lineage (NCBI taxonomy): Eukaryota > Metazoa > Chordata > Mammalia > Dasyuromorphia > Myrmecobiidae > Myrmecobius > Myrmecobius fasciatus. Next base: position 11,925 of record JAJPUD010024942.1, read on the forward strand.
CATCTGTTTCTTTATAATATCCACCAAGTTGCCAAGAAAATAAAGCAAACAAAAAACAGGAAAATCCAAAATAGTAATAGTATGGAATTTTTAAGTGGAAGTATAAAAATAGGTAAAGTAATCTAGATAAAATCTTATGGTGCTTGATACTTCATACTTGCCAAAAAAGTCTCTCCTTATATTTAAAAAATGTACATGAGTTTATGATATGGCTTATTTCTTCCACATTATGGGGGTGAGTGGTTGCAATCTCCCTGCAATTTCAAAAATCTGCATAAAATATTTAGTTCTCCCTTCTCAGAAGAAAAATAAATATTGTGATTATGTACATTTGTGATATTAAAAGATAAAACATACTAATATAATACAATAGTATTATATTATGCATTATGCATTTCTGGTTTCTAAACTTTTTTTCTGTGTTGTCTGCTGGACTTCACATGTTTTCTCTGGCTTCCTCAAAACAACCCAAAAATTCCTATTTAATTTCTTTTGCCAATCCACAATATAGAAAAAACTGCAATGGAAAAAGATAACTGTACACAAGAATTGCAGTTAGGTTTTAAAATAAGCTTCCCTAACTCCCATCCACATTTTAGGTTTTAGGTTGTCAATAACTACAACTGCTTTTAAGTAGCTACTAATGAGACAATCTTCACCATTGTAGCTGTCTGAGGAGAACTGGAGGTCTGGGCAGCAGTGATTAGAAACATAAGTGAGATGTGGTCAAAACCAGTTTCTTGGAAAGATAAATTCTAGTTAATCTACATAGTCAAAAATACAAAGAATGTAAATTGTCAGGTCTCTTAGACCAAGTTTTTATGTTTTGACAGACAATAAGAGTGAGAGATAGGGGAAGAAAAAGAGAGAGCGACAAAGAGAGACAGACAGATGGATTAGCAATCTGGAATCAGGAGAAAAATATTGTGTGTATATGTACCTATATATTTGTGTATATATGTATAAAGATATTTGTATGTACATATGTGTATACCTAAATTTATATATGCGGGCTATATGTGTGTACATGTGTGTACATATATGTATAGTCACATGTATGTCATCATTACGTTGGTTTAGTCACATCTAACTTTCTTACTCTGTTGTTGTTCTTATTGGCAAGGATACTAGTTTGTCATTTTCTTTTCTAATTCATTTTTTGCAGTTGGGGAAACTGAGGCATACAGACTCTGGTTACCCAGAATCACATAGTTGGTAAATGTCTGAAACTGGATTTGAACTCAGGAAGATATTTCTTTCTTACTCCAAGTCAGCAGTCTATCTACTCTTTCCTAGTGGTTACACACGTGAATACACATGTGCATATGCAATATGCATAAATACATATATATACAAACTCCTACTGCTTTATTTTTAATATCTCATTCATGTCTCAATAACATCTTAACATAATGCTCATAACGCCAAAAATAATATTAGTTAATCAGTTATATTTAACAGTATATGAAATATCTCATATCCAAAACTTGACAGGTGTGTTTCATCTGTCCTCTGAAATTAAATTAAATCTACTCATTGTATTTAATGAGTTTTATAGTAATCATGTGTTTACATATGCACATACATATATCTATGTGTAAGTATACGTATAGCTATTGTATATATAATTGTATGTGTTTTTTCTTTTCCCTACATGAATTTCTATAATTCCCCATGTTTCTCTGTCCTCATATTTATCATTTTTTATATTTAATAACATTAGTTATATTCATATTCCATCACTGGTTAACTACAAAATTCCAAACAAATTTGTTTCTATTTCTTTGCTACCACAAAAAAAGTATTTCTGGGAATAGGACAAGCAATAATTTTGATATAGTATCACTTTATGAAAGCAATAAATATCTGTGCTTCCACTGATAATAGTAGGTTGACTCATAATCCTGAACCTTTAGTATATGAAGTTGGATTGAGCTAGTTTCCCAACATTTTCTTTTGTGCTGAATTTTGCACTATAAGCATCTGTTTAATTGCTTTTTGGATGGTTTTTTTGTTTGTTTAAATTTTATGCTTTTGTTGGGAGCTTTCTAAGGGAAACTTGTAGGTGTTAAACAGTGCATATCAATTTATTTTAGAGCTATTCCAGTAGTTAGTAATATATGGATGTTACACATTTCACAGCTTATTAAAGCAAACAATGAATTGGAAGCATTCTCACAGAAGACAAAATAAAATTTGGGCATAGTGAAAAATAAAACTAAGACTTATCACGGGAGCCACCTGCTAGTGACTTCTGGGATCCAATTCTGACCAGCAGATTAGGTCGCGACATAAAAGAGCAGGATAATGATATAAGGGGACTGAGAGGCAGTTGAAGTGAAAGTCTCTTGATCTCTTACCTCTGATTTATGTCATCTCTACACTGAATATATATTTTCTAAGCACAGCAAAGTGATTATTGTTTAAAGAAAAGCATACATACTTTCTCAAGCAATGTCTGCATGAGTGAATTTGTTTTATGAAGTCCAGACAGATATTTCTGACTCTGGGTTGTCCGTTTGTTCTTGGGCCAGTTAGCTCTAGTTCAAAGAATAAAATAAAGATTGTAATAGCAAAATATTGCTTTGGTCTCTCTAGGGTGCAGTGTATAACTGATGTGGGGGCTGGAGAACTGATCTACCCCAATGATTCAGTCCCCTTTGACATTTTTTACAGGTGGTTTTCTGGGTTCTACACTTAAATGTGGTTCTCAACAAAGATCTAGTAAACTATTGTTATGAAATAGCTTAATTAATCCTCTTTAACTAGATAATACATTCTGAAGGTCCTGCCAGATAAGGGGTTGTTTTTAATTCCCTAAGCAGCTTTGACTACTTGAATGTGCAAAAACAGTGAGAAGAACACTAGGGGAGCACAACAAACATATACATGCACAGAAAAAAAAAATAACAACTTGCTAACAGTTGTGATCAATAACAATAACAAAAACAAGAACAATAATGTTCATCATGCAGAACAAAGAATAGAAGATAGCAAAAAAGGTATTTTTTTTTACTAGTTAAGTTGTCATACAAGTAGAGTTTTGTAAAATCTTTACAAACCAATTAAATATGCTTGAGCTTCCCTTTCTCACAAGGGAACTAAACAATGGGGTCATAGGACAACTATTCAGTCAGAAGGACTTCTGCAGTCCAGGGCTGTTTGACATGCTAATGATCCTTTGTGAGTAACCTTTAGCTGCACTGAGAGATTCCTGTAAGTGTTGAAACCCGTTTTGACCAGCTCAGAAAAAAACACAGACATCTATCTTGGTTCCTAATTTATCTGAAGAGCAGCAAACATCCTGTTTTCCTTGATGTGTTTGAGAAAATATCTTTTCCAGAACCACCATTCCCCTGAAATCCAGATCTATTGTATTTCTCCTTTAACATCCACCATAGCCATGAATACTGTAAATAGTCATAAATATCTGATATAAATATCCTTTCTCTCTCTCCTTTCAGCACTCCTCTTTTTCTTACTGCTCCTGCTTGCAAGCTGCTTCTTCTCAAACAATAAATGTGATTATAATTTATGCAAACTGTCATCAGATTCTGAATCTTTCCAGAACCAATTTTTTGACTTTGAGTTTCTTTTAATTGTTCTCAGTGGGCATTTATTTTAAAAAGAGAAATTTAAGTAAGGCTTATGTGATTTGAACATTTTTATTATACCATCACATATCAGTGCCATATCAATACAAAATTTTGAATATATGTCCACATGTATATGCAAAATATAAAAGTTCCATTAGCTTTTAAATATTTGTACTCATTTTGAACATGATGGACTCTAATAAATACAGTGATATAATGTATATCAAAAATGTTGAGATATTAAATTCCCAAATTCAGAAACAATTACAAATACCTTGTACAACAACACCTGTCATGAAATAAACATGCTTCATTTTCATTGGGTCTTCCTATTTGAATACTATTAAAATCTTATAATCTGACCATTTGAAAAGATATATAATTCATAATGTTATAAAAGGGTGGTTTACAAATAAAAAAATGAAGTATTTGTCAAAATTGTGGAATATCAAATTCATATTATGTAAAATAATTTATTGAGTCAAATCAGCATACATTGTTTATTAGAACTTTTACAATTGTATACAAATGCAAAGGTTGTGAAGGGTATTAGATAAATCAATACATTTACTTAGTTTAAATCATTGCAATTAATTTACATGCTACTGTAAGTATAGACTTTTAGAGTGACTCAGCTCCTTATATTCTATGTTAAGTAGTAAGATACCTAGCTCAAAGAAGCCTTTTTGTTTCTCTAGCCTAATCTTTTCTCTCTGTTAAATTGCATTTATTACTTAATTTCAAATTTTATTGTCTCCTCTTCTCAGTTAGGCTAAGTCCTATTGTATAAGCAATATACAAAATTTTTCACAATCCTTCCTACACTTTTTCTATTATCATGTTAGAAAGTTTTTTCATTTATAGTGAAATGTCACAGGCTATTTATTGTTTGTTATCATTTTTACTTTTCTTGGTCTTGCTGTTGATTTATCTTATTAATAGTGATTTAGAGAATATTTAAAACAGTTTTTTGAAAATCTACATATGTTGATTTTCAAACTGTCTACATTGACCCTTTAAACACTTGACCATGCAGGAATTTCTCTGAGTCTTAAAAATTTCTGTCACTACTTTATATTAATTGGCTACTATACTTTTTTCAGAAATGTTTGAAGCAAACCCTCTCTTACTTAAAACATGACAATTTTTCTTATTTTAATTTCACTAATTCTATTTTTGAAAATCTTTTCAATTTCTCATAATTGAAGTACATTTTGTGTTTTGTGGTCTAAGAGCTTGTAATAAACAATATCTGATATATTTGGTATCCCTCCTATCAACAACATTTCAATTATTACAAAATCTTATAGAATTTATGGGTTAAAAAGGTAGATTATATGTATGAATATATGTGTATGTATGCATATATTTTATATATATATGTATATATATATACTTAGACATATTAAGGATATGTTTATATGCATCTATGTGATGTAAAATGTTTTTTTGCCAAGTTCTCTTTTTTGTATTATTTTTTTTTACAAAACATATGCATGGATAATTTTTCAACAATGACGGTTGTGAAACCTTGTGTTCCAAATTTCCTTTCTTCCCCAATGCAAAATGCTATTTATATAAGCTGTGTATTTTTTAGGGTAGTGAAAAACCAAGTCACTGATAAATACTTCATTAAATGATATGAAATCATTAAATTTCACATGAAGTAGTTTGAACAGTACATTTTAAATCAATAAAGTCTCTAATAAAAAGTAGAATATTCATTCAGAATTAGCAGTGCCTATGATTATATACTCATATAACCAGGAAAAAATATCATATCTGTGAAACACTCTGAAAACAGAGTTCATCTTTCTTCTATTCTGTGGTTATGGTTGTATTATTATTTTATGGTATTATATTTTATCTATTCAAGTATGATCAAGAATCTTGAAAGGAAAGATATGCATGGAAAATAATGAGTTTATTTCCACGAAGTCTTTTTTTTTTTTTATTAAAGCTTTTTATTTGTATAACATATGTATGGGTAGATCCCCAGCATTGATCTTTACAAAGCTTTCCATTACAAATTTTACCCCCAGTCCCCTCTCCTCCCCTAGATGGCAAGAAGTCCACTACATGTTAATAATGTTGAAATGCTTGAGAAGTTATGCAAGAAAAATCCTGTCTACAAGAAAAAAAAGAATCAGAGAAAGGCAACACAATGCAAGCAAATGTCAATAGATATCATGAAAATGTTACGTTGGGGCGGAGCCAAGATGGCAGAGTGAAAAGGTGACTCTCTGCATCCTCCTCCGAACTTCTCTCAAATCAACAATAAAATAAGCCTCTGAACTGATCTTCAAGTCAACGAATCAGGAAATATTTGGATGCTGCTTGCAGATATCTCTGAAAAACTTCACATCAGGTTTGTCTAGCTCGGACAGAGGGATAAACAGAGGACTCCGGTGTCAGAAAACTCTGGTGGAGGCCGGAAGTGAGGGTGGGACTCAGCTCAGCTCAGCTCAGACTGGCAAAACACTCCAAACTCCAAACTCCAAATTCCAAACACCTGGAGTTTATCTGAGGCACTCGGGACACTCTGCCCTGATTGGGGAGAGGTGTTCTGGCAAACTTGCCTTGTTTAAGGAGTAATTCGGACTTAGTCCTAGCCCCCACC